>BLSH010508279.1:736140-749464 GCA_018402905.1 Glandirana rugosa
CTAGTCCGACGTAACTACCCATGACCACTCCGACGTGACTAGTCCGACGTGGTTACCTGTGACCCCTCCGACGTAGCTACCCGTGATTAGTCCGACTTAACTACCCGTGACTACTGCGTCGCCATTCCGACGTGACTACCTGTGACTAGTCCGACGTGCCTACTCCGATGTAACTACCGGTGACCACTCCGACGTAATTACCCGTGCCTAGTCCGACGTGACTACCCGTGACTATTTCTTCAACAATTATAAATAAAAACATTGAATTGATGAAGTCGGGGCCTTCCTAAACCAAAAGAAAGCTCTATTTGTGGGAAAAAAAGGACGCAAATTTCATTTGGGTACAACGTCGCACGACCGCGCAATTGTCAGTTAAAGCGACGCAGTGCCGAATCACAAAACGTGCTCTGGTCCTAAAGTGTGAAATCCTTCCGGGGCTGAAGTAGTTAAGTTACAAAAATAAATATTAACAACTTCTTTATCAGTGCCCATCAGTGCAGCCTGATCCGTGCCCATTAATGCAGCCTCACCAGTGGCCATCAATGTAGCCTCATCCGTGCAGCCTGATCAGTGTCCATCAGTGCAGCCTTACCGCTGCGTCATCAGTGCCCATCAATTCAGCCTGATTAGTGCCCATCGATGCAGCCTCCCCAGTGTCCATTGGTGCAGCCTGATCAGTGCAGCCTCACCAGTACCCATCAATGCAGCCTGATCAGTGCACGGGGATCAAAGATTGCCCACTGTGACACAACTTTGATTTGAATTGCCCAGTGGCCGCAGTCAAACGAAGTCCCGCCTCCTGGACCAGCTCCTATGATGGACATCGCACAAATACCGGCATTGGACCAGTGTGCTGTCTATCAAAGGAGCCAGTCCAAGAGGCAAGATATTGTTTGACAGTGGCCACCGGGCAATTCAAATCCATGCTGTGTGAACCAGCCGGCTCTCCTCTCTCTTACCCAGGTTCCTGGACCATCGCTGGGAGAACAGCTCCCATTCAAACCCCACCTGCCGGCGGTGCTTGCCCTCAAGTTTTTTCCTCTTGCCAAATGCAAGCAGACGAGTCGAAATTTTGAGGGCTGAACTAAGGGGCGGGTCATAGGGTGATTTAGTTGTTCAATAACTGGCAGTTGGTGGGAGCAGACTGTTTTTCTTGTTTGTTATGGGTTTTTTTTTGTTTGGTTGAGGTAATTGTAACCGTATTTTTTAGTTTTTTGTTTGGTGAATGAGTAGGGGTATGCACCCCATACTCATTCATATGGGGGCCAAGATTCCGATAAGCCCCCCTGCCCACAGACCCCCTACAACCACCGGCCATGGTTGTAGGGAAGAGGCTCTTGTCCCCATCAAAATGGGGACAAGGTGCTTTTGGGGGCGGGGGGGGGCATGTGGCCTGGCATGGTTCAGGAGGGGGGGCTTGCTGTTTGGATAAGGGCCTGGTATGGATAGTGGGGACCCCACCCCGCTTGTGTTTCCTTTGCTGGCAATTCTTTAAGCCGCTCCTTAACAACCGGCTATTCACAGTTTGTTATGGATTAAAAAATAACGCATGAAAACTGCATGCAAAAACCTCAAAATCGCCTATTCAAAAATGCAAGACGTGCTGGAAAACCACATCAAAAGCATAGATGTGAACCTAACCTTAAAATACACACATTTATATATATTTATTAACTGAATCGATTTAAATGAAAAAAAAAAACACGATTAAGGGCAATAATTGTTGTCCTAATAACATGATAAAATGGAAGTTAATTAAATAGTTAAAAGTAGTTTTAAAAACCCATAAATTTATATAGGTATCTTAAAAACAGGTTACCTTGACTCTTGTACCTTCTGAAATCATTTTCGGGCCTAGAACACTGTTTCTCAAACTTTTTTCAGTCAAGGCACCCTTAAGTTTAAAAACTAAACTAATAGTTTTACATAACACAACAACAACCACACAAGTAGGACACCAAATGTTGGCGGAGATTATTCTTCCAAAGCAAATACTGGTACTGATTAGTATTCCAATGTTTCTCTCACTCAGCTAATGTGATCCCAGAGCTCATAAAGAGGGATAGGAAAGAGGCAAACAAGGATGCTATGCAAGTGCCCAACATCCTCCTTATCAACCGATGATGTCATTGGTTGTTAAGACACTGGCGGCTGGAAGGTTGTAATGATTTTGGCCTGGTTAGCCTTTCCTTTGCTGTGTTGCCTACCCCTCAGTTGGGCTTGGAATGGGAGAGTTTATACTGGACTGTCCTTGCAGCTCTTTTTTGCCATTGTCCAATCTCCTGAAGGCAGCAGCATAGCCATATGCACCTGAATACTCTCTTGGTTTCCCGGAATGCTCTTCAAGAAAAGGATTTTAGGGGATGTTGGAAATACTGTTTTATTTTCTATGTATTTTGAGATACTTTATTTCCTGCTACATCATATCCTGTAAGAAGCTTCACTAAGTAGCCTTACAGATTCATTGGCATATCAATAGGAGAGGCTTAGCTTCTAAAACAACACATAGTCTTAAAACTGTAAGGCTTCATGCACAGAGGACGTTAAAAAAACGTCAGTAGCTTATCAGTGATTTTTTTCAGCTTTTACCAGTGTTATATATACTGTAATTTTTCGCATTTTTAAAAGGCCAGCGGGTTTTTTTTTTTTCTTAATTGATTTAAAACGTCCAAAAATGTTGGGGATCGACGTTCAGACGTGTTTTTGAGCGTTTGAACATTTTTACAGCTGAAAAGCGTCTCTTAAAATCCACTGGTCTTGGGTTTTTTTTAGAGCTCAAAAATGTCACTGCTAAAAACAGTTGATAACAACAGCCTATGTGTGCATGAACACAAAGGATAACATGATGGAGGGTTTATTGTAGAAAAAAACGTCTGCAGCTAAAAACAGCTGCTTTAAAACAGTCAAAAAACGTGTGCATGAGGCCTAACTACCATACTGTATATAACTATGCTATAATATCAGCCAATAATCTCCATAGTCACACAGCTCATCAATATGATGGGTCCCTAACTAGCCAATAGGAAAGTGTTTACATTGGGAGAAAGTGCAGAAGCTTTGTTTCCAAAAAAATGTCCGGAATCTGGGCAGCGGAGGATGCTGAAAGCTTCTACAGGTATGTGCACCTATGGATGCCTTCACTTCATACTTGCCAACAACTGGAAAAGTTAGAAATGTGGTATAAACTCAAATTAAGTAAACAGAGCAGTGTAAAATTATTTCATAACACCGGTGGGGCCTTTAAGGAATGCTACACCAAAAGACTCTTGGCTGATGACCTTTCAGTTTAAAGTGAAAGACACGGCTTTAAATGAACTTGTCAAAAAAGAAATCTGGTAGCTGCCATTCTTAAGCTTGTATTTAAAAGTGCAAACTCTGAGGCTGTCATTTTTACTTTCCTTTACTAAGATGCAAGTCGCTTACTTGAAACCGATGTGTCCATATTGTCATCAACAACTAAGGAGTGAAGCAAGGAAAAAATTAACTTTCCTGGACACTGCACATTAAAAAACCAAATCAAAAATGGCAGCTACCATACTTTTTCTATCCTGAAAGATATTTTTAAAACATTAAACCCAATGTAAAATACCCCTTTCTCTTACGTTCTTTGACAGACACAGCGTTTCCTTAGACTTTACCATTGGGTTATACCGCCCCCTACAGGAGTAGGACACTAGGCAGAAAAAAGACTTGGCTACACCCATGAGCAGTCCTAGGTGGCATATACCCCCCCTCTCTGCTATAGGCCTTCAGTTTTTTCTACCTAGTCAGGAGTAAGGACCTAGTTCCCTGCTGGGATCTCTAATCCTGGCAATTATTTTGTTTGTTGTTTTTTTGTTGCTGAGTTTTTTCCCAGCGAGCTCTACAAGCAACTGCTAGGCTGGGCGACGGGCTGGTCACTAAGTACCCACTGGTCTCCCCAGTCTGGCCAGCGAGCGCGTGCAGACCACAGCTACACGCTAGGTCGGCCCTGTGAGTTAAACGCCTCACAAGCTTGCATATGACCGGGTCTAGGCCTGCGGCACAGCGTCCCTCAGGGACGACAGCCCCCCCACTTCTGTGGCGAGGAGGTTCTGTCTGGAGTGGTGCCTGCACGGTCCAGGTATGGTGAGTACATGTCCCCCCTTTTTCCCCCTGGGATTTGCAGTGGAGGCGGGCCCCTCCCTGGGTCGGTCGGTCCTACAGGTTCACCTCCTTCCTGTGCACCCCCTCTCCCTGGGGTTGATGGTCCCCAGGGACCTGCTAGTGAGGCTCTCCTCCCCTTTCCTCTGCAGGTGCGTAGGCCTTATGGCCTGCGGGGACAGTACCATGGTGCTGGTGAGGGGGGGCACGCCGCTGGCTTACCGTACGGGGAGGCACCAGGTTCTCCCCGGGGGGATGAGGGCTCTGATCCCCCTCTTTGTAAGGAGGCATGCTGGCCGGATGTTTGTCTCGCCTGTGTACTGTGGAGCCATGTTTTTGTGGCCGGTGGCCATTTTGTTGTAGCCCGAGTCTCTGGAACTGCATGCCTGCAGTTTCCTGTGGCCGGCGCCCATGTTTGTGTAGCCCGGCGCCCATGATACAGTAGCCTATGGTGCTTAGCAGCGGCGACCATTACTGTGGAGCCTGGGACGATGTTTTTTAGCAGATATAAGCCCCTCCTCATGTATCTCGGTGCTGACACGTGGATTCTTCCTCCCTGAACGCCGCATGGTTGCAGCTCTACCTCTGAGGCAGCGAGCGATATATCGGTGGGGTGGTGAGTCTGCTGTAGGTCGGAGGGGTATCCTGGTGGTCTGGTGACCTTGCCGGTGCGGAGTTGTCCCAGAGCAGTGGTTGCACTTGGTGCAGTGGGTCCCCCTTGCCATTTCATATGGAGTCTCAGGAGCAGATTTCCCCATCTGACCCCCTCTCAGAGGCCGCAGGTCCCTCTGGGTCCCAGCCATCCTTGGACGCGCTGACGGCGGTCCTTGAATCCTTTGTGTCCCGGGTGGAGGTGGCCTGTGGGCGGCGGCCTAGCAAAAAACGACCCCCACCGTCCCCTGCTTCATCTGTCTCATCAGATCCGGAATCTGACTCGGCTGCCGCGGACGGGGCCTGTCCTGTGGGGCTTGTGGCCGTGGTTCCTGATGCTTCAGACAGTGAGGATGATTCCTCTGTCCCTGTGGCTGCACAAGAAAATGCGCTGGTGGACACACTGATCACTTCTGTGCGGGAAACCTTAAAAAAGGAGGATGCAGCGGAGGTGCCGGTTCCATTTGCCACTCACAAGCTGTCTCGCTCGGCAAAGGTGTCCCCCTACCCCTCCTATTTTAACAAATTTGTCTATAAAGAATGGGAACATCCGAAGTGCTCCTTTTGCGGTCCCAAAATGCTTTGCTGTGCGCTATCCCTATGAGAAGAGTCTCCTCAAAAAATGGACTACTCCTCCTGTGGTGGACCCCCCCCAGTCTCTCAGTTGAACAAAGCCACCATGATTCCAGGGGAAGACTCCCCTGCCTTTAAAGATCCGGATGACAGGAAGGCAGAGGTTCTGGGCCGCTTATGTTTACAATTGTGGGCTCATCACTTAGGCCGGTACTGGCCGTGGCTCTAGTGCCTCAAACTTTAACTGAGTGGGCGAAGCTGTTGCACCGCGATCTGGGGGGCAAGCATTTCCGTCCCGTTTTCGCTGAATTGGTGGACCAGTTGGTCCATGGGTTGCAGTTTTGTCTGCGATGCATCGTTAGATGCAGCTCCCTTGCTCTCTAAGCTGTCAGTTTTGGCGGTGGTGCTTAGACGTGTTTTGTGACTTAAGTGCTGGTTGGTGGACCAGACTTCTAAAAATAAAAAAAAATAAAACGCTCTGACTGACTTGCCTTTTCAAGGTGATTGTCTGGGGCCACTCTGGACGACATCATAAAGCGTGTCACAGGGAGGAAGAGTACTTTCCTGCTGCAGTCAAAAAAGGGAAAAGAACCTTGTCACAAGCGGGGCCCCTCCTTCTCGGCTCATAGGAAGTTTTTTCGTCCCTTGGTCCACCAACAAGGGTTCAAAGCCTTTCAAGCCCCGTTTGGGACGCTCCAAGCGACCCTGGCCTTGTAAGACCAGAGCGGGTTTCTCTGCCTCCGCAGACAAGACCCCTTCAGCATGAAGGAGCGATATCACCTGGTTCTGGGGTGGGGGGACGTCTTAGACGATTTCCGGGCCAATGGAACGATTTCCGGGCCAATGGACCTCATTGATTACCAAGTGGGTCCACGAAGTGATCCTGTCTGGCTACAAGATAGAGTTCCAGTCTTGGTCTCCAAACAGGTTTTTCCCGTCCAATGTGCATCTGTCCTCGGAACGCTTGTTAGCCCTACAGGGTGCAGTACAGGATGTATTGCTTCAAAGGGTGATCATCCCGTTTCCAGATGCAGAACGTTTTCAAGGGTTCTATTCGAACCTATTCACAGTCCCCAAGACAGAGGGTTTGGTGCGTCCGATTCTGGACCTCAAGGCTCTGAATTGCTTTGTGAGGGTCCGCAAGTTCAGAATGGAGTCCATTCGCTCAGTGGTGATGTCGCTGCATCAGGGGGTTGCCAAACTGCACATCCCGATCTGTGCACATCAGCGCTTCCTTCGCTTAGTTGTGGGAGAGGAGCACTATCAAATTGTGGGGTTACCCTTTGGTCTAGCCTCTGCTCCGCGTGTCTTCACAAAGGTGTTGGCCCCGCTTCAGGCGTTGCTGCGCCAACGAGGGATTGCAGTCCTGGGATATTTGGGGGACCTCATTCTGCGTGCGGAGGATCCTGCCACTCTGGGTGGAGATTGCTATCCAAACCCTGAAGGAGTTTGGCTGCCTCCTAAACCTCCAAAAATTGGCACTACAGCCAGCCCAGAGACTGGACTATCTGGGCCTGATGCTGGATTCTGCTCAGGCCAGAGTATTCCTCCCGCTGGAAAAACTCCAGAAACTGCGGGCGGCAATTCACCTCCTGCTGTCCGGCAGGTGGGCCTCCATACAGACTTGCATGCTGGTGCTGGTCCTGACAAATGGGACAAATGCCCAGGATCTCTGGGCAACCAGATTCAACTGAGCTGGGAATCCAAGGGTTCCTCAGTCTGGTGGCTCCTTTCTCCGGCTCTTCAGCTGGGAAAATCCTTTCTCCCCTTGTACTGGACGGTGGTCATGACCGACACCAGCCTGTCCGGGTGGGGAGGAATCCTGGGCCTGAGTTCCACTCAGGGTCGATGGACACTGGAGGAATCAAGGTTAACCATCAACATCTTGGAGCTTCGGGCAATCAGATTGTGTCTGCATCACTGGACAGACTGCCTCCATGGGCTCCCAGTGCGGATTCAGTCGGACAATGCCAGGGCCGTGGCTTATCATCAAGGAGAAACAAAGAGCACGCTGGCGGCTCTGGAGGTAGCCGGCATCCTTCGGTAGACAGAGCATTCCGTTCCGGCCAACTCCGCCATCCACATTCCAGGGATGGACAACTGGCAGGTGGATTACCAGACATTAGACCAAGAGCAATGGTCCCTTTATCAGGATGTGTTTCAACAGATATGTCTGCGCTGGGGCACTCCCGAAGTGGATCTGTTGGCATCTTGGCTCAACAGAGAGGTGCAGAGGTTCATGACCAGGGCTTGGGACCCTCTGGCAGATGCCACAGACGCTCTGGTGGCCGCATGCGGTCAGTACTGTCTGATTTACGCCTTTCCTTCTCTCAAACTTCTGCCATGACTGTTATGCAGGATTGAGGTCAAAGGGATTCCGGTCATTCTAGTGGCTCCGGATTGGCTTCGCCGGTCTGGGTACACCGACCTAGTGCGCCTAGTCACTGACATCATATGGCTGTTGCCTCTCTGAGAGGATCTGTTATCAGAAGGGCCAATCTTCCATCCTGCTTTTACCTTCGCTGGCTTTGATGGCCTGGCTGCTGAAAGCCAGGTGCTAAAGGACAGGGGTTTACCTGCATCAGTGATTCAGACTCTACTTAAAGCTAGAAAATCTACTTCTAGAAAGATCTATCATTGAACATGGAAAGAGTACCTTTCCTGGTGTGAGTCGAAGGATGTTCACCCCCGCTCCTTCTCGGTGGCAAGGATTTTGTCCTTCCTTCAACGAGGGGCTGAACAGAAATTGACAGGTGTCAGCCTTGGCAGTTTTCTTCCAACACCTCCTGGCTTCGCACTCCTTGGTGCGTATCTCTTATCCAGGAGGTCTGCCATATGGTTACACCTGTGCGGTCCCCTTTACCACCGTGGTACTTGAATCTGGTGCTCTCGGTTTTGCAGAAGCAAATTGGAGGCTTTATCCTACCGTACTCCCTACCTGGTAATTCACAAGGATAAGGTGGTTCTTCGCCCTTGTCCTTCCTTCCTTCCCAATTTGGTTTCTGATTTTCATCTGAATGAAGACATTGTGTTGCCCTCCCTGTGCCCCAGACCGCAGCATCCGAAGAAATGTGCCCAGCACACCTTGGATGTGGTTCGGGTGATCAGGGTATATTTGGCTGCTACTGCGTCCATTCGAAAGTCAGACTTCTTGTTTGTGGTCACGGACGGGCTGAGGAAAGGGCTGCCCGTGTCCTCTGCGACCATTTCAAGATGGATCAGACAGACAGTGACTCAGGCCTATTTTGTGGTCACGGACGGGCTGAGCAAAGGGCTGTCCGCGTCCTCTGCGACCATTTCAAGATGGATCAGATAGACCGTGACTCAGGCCTATTCCATAAGAGGTAAGGTTCCCCCCTTTCCGATCAAGGCACACTCTTCCCGGGCGCTGAGTGCCTCTTGGGCCTTCCATCATCAGGTGTCGGTGTCACAGGTTTGCAAGGTGGCCACCTGGTCTTCTGTGCACACTATCACAAAATTTTACAAAGTGGATGTGCTAGCATCTGCGGATGCCTCCTTTGGCCACAGGATTTTGCAGGCTGCTGTTTAAGAGGGCTTTTTTCTTGTTCAGGTTGGCTCCAGTTGTTCCATTTGAGCTCCTGCTGTTTAGTTGGCCTTTGAGGCTTAGAAATTGGATGGCTGTCCCTCCCCTCGTGTTTTTGGCACTTGTTTGGGATATCCCAATGGCCATGTCTAAGGAAGCGCTGTGTCTGTCAATGAGCGTAAGAGAAAACTGGATTTTTGACTTACCGTAAAATCCTTTTCTCTGAGTTCATTGAGAGACACAGCACCCACCCCTCTAAGGAGTTTTTAATACTTCTGACACTGCTTGTTACTAAACTGAAGACCTATAGCAGAGAGGGGGTATATATCACCTAGGACTGCCCATGGGTGTAGCCAAGTCTTTTTTCTGCCTAGTGTCCTACTCCTGTAGGGGGCCAGTATAACCCAATGGTAATGTCTAAGGAAGTGCTGTGTCTGTCAATGAACTCAGAGAAAAGGATTTTATGGTAAGTAAAAAATCCTGTTTTTTTTGTTTATTTATAGTTACTTTTGAGTCAGAAATGTATTGAAATAAATATATTGCTGAACATTGTGTCAAGTGTAAGGCAGATAAGTAGAATGTGCCAAGCTGCTGAAGCCTATAAACAGGTATAAGAAAGCTATAGTACAATATAAAATGTGATGAGTTTTATGATGGCTAATGTACACAAAACACACCTTGCATCTGCTATCAGTTAAAAGGCCTGTGCAGTGCCTTACAACCTAACAATGTTCTTTCTTTAGTTTGCTTACACACCACACTCACCTAGATACATCCAGTCTATGTAGAATTCAGGGCACTTAAATGGTAGTAAATTAAAGTTCAAATACAATAAAAGTAGTAGGGTACTTAGTTTTCCATTTTAATGAAAGCTGTAAATTTTTGTGCTCATTTTTGGTTTTGTTTTTTGTCAAGCTAATTTTGAGAACGAAGGTGTGGTGCAGTACAAGCAGAAAAAAAACATTCTTTGGTTCAGAGTATTACAAAGTACTGGGTTCATGCAAAAAGAAAAGAGAAAAGTTTAATAAACCAATGTCTCTTTAACCACTTACCCACCAAGCCTGTTTCTTGAATTCTGTGCTTACTAGTTAAAAACAGTTTTTTTTGCTATAAAATTACTTAGAACCCCCAAACATTATATATTTTTTTTCCTAACACCCTAGAGAATAAAATGGCGGTCATTGAAAAAATTTATGTCACACCGTATTTGCGCAGCGGTCTTACAAGCGTGCTTTTTTTAGAATAAATTCAGTTTTTTTAGTTAAAAAATAAGAAACCAGTAAAGTTAGGCCAATTTTTTTCCATATTGTGAAAGATAATGTTATGTCGAGTAAAATGATACCCAACATGTCATGCTTCAAAATTGCGGCCGCTCGCGGAACGGCGATAAACTTTGCAAATTAAAAATCTCCATTGGCGACATTTAAAAAAATTCTACAGGTTAGCAGTTTTGCGTTACAGAGGAGGTCTAGAGCTATAATTGTTGCTCTCTCTCTAACGATCACGGCGATACCTCACATGTGTGGTTTGAACACTGTTTTCATATGTGGGCGGGACTTACGTATGCGTTCGCTTCTGTGCGCGAGCTCGGCGGGACGGAGCGCTTTAAATTTTTTTTTTAATTATTTATTTTGCTTTTTACTTTTTATTTTTACACTGTTATTTAAATGTAAACATTCCTTGTAATAGAAAAAAGGATGACAGGTCCTCTTAAATATGAGATCCGGGGTCAAAAAGTCCTCAGATCTCATATTTGCACTCAAATGCAAAAAAAAAAAAAAAAAAAATCTGAAAAAAGTGACAGAAGAAAAAAAAATGGGCCCTTTAAGACCGTTGGGCAGACGTAATTTCTGACGTAATTTCCGCCGGCCGTGTTATGGAGCCGAGTGAGCGGCTTCAGCCGCTCAGTTGGCTCACAGACACTGGGGGGAGAGGATCGGATCATCTCCGCTGCTGCCGGCGGGTCCGGTAAGCGGCGGAGATGACCGGAAAGCGGCGGGAGGGGGGGGGGCACCTCTCCCGCCGCTGATAAAAGTGATCTTGCGGCAAATCCGCCGCTAAGACCACTTTTATCTTGCAGGGAATCGCCTGCTGAAAAAAACGGTATCTGAATGGTGCCTGCAGCTGCAGGCACCATTCAGATATCACCACTCAAACCCAAGGACGTCATATGACGTCCGGCGGTACGGAAGTGGTTAAAGCATTTCTACAAATGTCATTTAAAGTTCCAACTTCCTTCTCCTTTGTCGTTGAATCAGGGATGGAGACGTAGATCATCTGCATCTCACTGCTCTTCTCTATACGCACCAGGGATGGAGGGTATTATTTGGACACTTAGCAACTCCTACAATGCTGTTAGATTTTTTTTTTTAGTTCTATTTATTAGCAGTTATATCCCCCCCCCTCCTTTTATTTACACAACAGTTTATTATACATGCTAGTCAATCACCAGTGGATTTTCACCCGGTCTGCTATTACTTGTCGATCTTATATTGTATGCTGCTTCCTGGCAGTCCAACAGTGCTGCTTGGGCACTCTGTCGGGTATCGTGTGGTCACATCATTTGGTGTTCATTTGGGTTGGTACGGCTGTTGTTTGCCTCATCGGGAGCTGCGATGCGCTCTCGGATCTCCCCTTCCACTTTTTTCCTCCCTCCTTCCCTGGTTTCAGTGGTTAGGGGGATGGGGCGGGATGGATCGGCTGATCTGCGCATCAATGTTACACCACCCATGCTGTTAGTGCCCCTTCTGGTGCACTTCGGCAGGAGCGATATGTTTCCATCTTGGCTGATAATTGGGTGGAGCGATCCTGGCCAGGTGTGTAGGGACCCCGCCCCTGGCTCAGACGCCCTTCCTCACCTGGTCATGCCTGTGTAACATTGGGCGGGGTTGCTGGGAGTATTTATGCATAGTCCACCTGATGGCAGACAGCATGGTGATAGCACTACATATGCACATGGCTGCTTGCAGACTTATTCCTTGACTTCATATCTGTTGTAATTATTTGACATATAGTTTCCCTCATACTTTTTGCACCTCTCCCATAGCCACCCTGGTTGGTGGATCTTGGTCTAGGTTTTCTCTGACTCCAGCCTTTTTGTACTCTATCAAAGGCACTTACCTTTTGCCTCCCTATTTCCCTGTTTTGGTGTATGGCTTCGCCATTTTGTTTTCACATTCAGCCCTCTCATATACATTCATATTTCATTTAACCCATTCACATACACATATTCATCCACAGTTGTTTGCTGTCTGGGTGGTCTGCGTGGTGGTCCCATCCCCGGCTCATGTCACGTGTCCTCAGCACCCGTGACAGGCGGCCTGGCCCGTATTGCTACACCGCACATAGCGTTTTTTAAGGGTAGGTTTGATTATCTTGCCCCCCTTTGTACCCATATCATGTACTCCATCACATAGATATGCCATTAGACCCTTGGATATTTTTACTGTTACCTTTTATTTTTTATATAGATATATTTGCATCTACCCCTGATGAGTGCGTACTATCCCACGAAACGCCTTGGGTTTACGATGATGCCATCTCTCTACTGAAGCTAATTTTTGTATTACCATATGGTCCTTTTATCCATTCCCAAGTGTTTTATTTCACGCCATGGGAGATGCTCCACTCCAATTACCAGGCAGAGTGTTCTGCAGTTTTAAACGCACAAACGCTTATATGTTTGCTATATATTTTTTTTTTTTTTTAAATCAGAAAAAATAGTATTTATTGTACATAAATCAAGCAGTACAGACAGTTTTTGTAATGAGAGATGGAGGAATACCTCCCCATAGTATGGAGTAACATATAATAGATTTAGTCAGTACTCATTACATACAGAACCGGGTATCATTTACATCCCATATGTACAAAAAAGGGACTGCATTCTCAATAGTCTCAAATAATGAAGAGAAAGAAAGAGAAAAGAAAAACCAACTAACTAATCAAACTTAACCACAACAGTACCTGGCACGAAAACCCTCTTCCTGTCCAGGCCATTTTTCAGCTTTCAGCGCTATCACACTTTGAATGACAATTACTCAGTCATGCAACACAGTACCCATATGAAATTTGCGTCCTTTTTTTCACACAAATAGAGCTTTCTTTTGGTGGTATTTAATCACTAGGAGGGGGTTTATTTTTTGTGCTATAAATAAAAAAAGATTGAAATTTTTTTGAAAAAATGCCTTTTTCTTTGTTTCGGTCATAAAATTTTGCAAATTAGTAATTTTTCTTTGTAAATTTTGGCCAAAATGTATACTGCTACCTATCTTTGGTAAAAATAACCCAAATAAGTGTATATTATTTGGTCCTTGTGAAAGTTATAGAGTCTACAAGCTATGGTGCCAATCATTGAAAATTGATCAGATCTGATCACACCTGATATACTGACAGCCTATCTCATTTCTTGAGACCCTAACAAGCCAGGAAAGT
>BLSH010508279.1:798133-838982 GCA_018402905.1 Glandirana rugosa
TAGATTTGATGTTATCAGTTATGTCTGTGGTGGAGTTTCGATCTAAAATACACTTCGAATACGTTGTATTTTTTCTTTTTGATACTTTTGTTTTACCTTTAGAACTACGAAATCCGGATCCCAACGGTGGAGTAGGGAAATTTGGGTTTGTGTATATTTAATGTGTCCAACAAGACTCCGATTAAATTACGTCTATTCCGTGGTTACTCAAGTTAATGGTGGAATTGGTGAAGGGCGGGCCGCGTAACTGTTTACTGCAGGCCCGCCCACCGAGTAATAGGACTGACCTGCAGATAACTACCAGCCGTGATTGGTCACGGCTGATCACATGGTAAAAGGCTTCGGATCGAAGCCTTTTACCTCGGCCGGTAATGCGGTGGGTCAGACTGACCCACGGCACCACCGATCGCCGCAATGTGCGCCCCCGGGGGCGCGCGATCGCGGATTATCCTGAGGACATCAATAGACGTCCAGTCAGGATAATGAGCCACCCGCCCGGACGTCATTTGTCAATGCGCCGGGCGGGAAGTGGTTAAGGTGGTAATTGAACTCATTGGTGCCTTATCTGCATTAAATTAGCCTCAGAACAACCTGTGTAATTTATATGTGTTTGGGTTTAAAGGGATGAGGTGGCAACCCTAGGCCTAAAGCATCAAGATTTCCATTTTGTTTTCATAGTTTTTCTTTTTTATGTTGCATAAGCTTCACATAAAATCTAGCTTTGAGGTGGTGTCTGTATTGACTATTGTAGTTTCGCCCTGCACAACACCCAATTTTAATTAGCAGCAGTATTTACTAGCATGGGTTTGCCATCTCCAACACTTATGAATCTTATTTTCTGCTGTTACATACCTGAAAATATATAAATTGTCCTTCATGCCTCCAGAAGTTGGTCACAGGAAATCCACCATGGCCACGACAAGACACAAGATTCAGTGTCCCTTTGCAATTTGGACATTGTTTACCTAGTGAAAAAAACACTGGTGACATTTTTCTGCATTTACTTATATTACCATATATATGATAAGAAAAAAAACATTATAACATCATATACATGCAACACCCTCTTTGTTACTTGTAACATTGGGTGTCAACTCCCGATTAAATACATTTTGCATTTTTTGTACTTGTTCATACTGTCTACCGGTTATTACATTTGACTGTATTAATTGTAGTCTAAGGCTGGATCCACACCTTTAGTGCTTTTTGCATTTTGCAGATTTGCACTACAGAATGTGGACTGCAGTGCAAATGTGCAAAATGCAAAAAGCACTAAAAATGCATAGGTGTGAATCCAGCCTAACAACTCAATTTTCTTAAAGTTGCTGAAGATAACCAGGGTTACTTAACAACACCTGTTTTGCTGTTTTCCTAGAGGCAGGTGTAACCCACCTGTTCCAGGCACAGGTCAGGTGTGACTCAATGCATTTTGTTGCAGTACACAGTAGGTAAATGGACTTATTCAATAATGCAGCACAAAGAATAGTGATAATGTGTGTGCATTAACCCATATTAGCCAATCACGTTTTAGTTTACTGAAGTCAGATCATTTTAGATTTCAAAATCAGAGGCATTTGGGTTGATTTACTAAAAACAAACATGTTCACTTTGCAGAGGAACTTTCACTTTTTAAGATAATTGTCCCTTAACCAGTTCCTGACCAGCTACAGCATATTTACTGCGGCAATGTGGCGCTGTCTCACGAATCTCCGTATATAAGCCGCAATTCGCGCACGCTTATATGCACGTTTCGATATGAGATTCGTGCTCGCCGCACTCTGGAGGAGTGTGCCTGCGGCTCAGGTGGACCCAATGTCAGCTGGCGAGCCGCGATGATCTGACAGAGTGAAAGAACGGGGAACCGCCGAAGTAAACACGGCGGTTCCCCGCTCTATCAGTGGGCATGTAGGACATCTACTGATTAGGGTTGCCACCTCATCCCTTTAAACCCGAACACATATGAATTACACAGGTTCTGAGGCTAATTTAATGCAGATAGGGCACCAACTGAGTTTAATTACCACCTTAATTAGCCATAGAACCTGTGTAATTAATATGTGTTTGGTTTTAAAGGGATGAGGTGGCAACCCTACTACTGAACCCTGTCACTGGGAGCAGTTAGATCTCTTATGCCTCTGACAGCCCAGCCCCCTCACAGTTAGAACACACCTAGGGAACACAGTTAACCCCTAGATCTCCCCCTGCAGGTTAACCTCTTCACTGCCAATGACATTTACACAGTAATCAGTGGATATTTATATTTCTGATCGCTGTATAAATGTCATTGGTCCCAAAAAAGTGTCCAAAATGTCCGACATGTCCGCCCCAATATCACAGTCCTGATAAAAATCGCAGATCGCCGCTATTACCAGTAAAAAAAAAAAAACTGTAAAAACTCCAGGAATTAATTCTCATGGTTTGTAAGCGCGGCAACTTTTGCACAAACCAATCAATAAACGCCAATTGTGATTGTTTTTTTTTTACCAAATATATGAGGAAGAATATACATTTTTGTTATTTTATTTATTTATTTTTTTTTGATTTGTATTTTAGCAAAAAGTAAGAAATTTTTTTTTTTTTTTTTTGCAAAATTGTCGCTCTTTTTTTGTTTATAGCAGCGATCAGAAATGACGCAGAGGTGACCAAATACCACCAAAAGAAAGCTCTATTTATGGGGAAAAAAGGACGCAAAATTTGTTTGGATACAATGTTGCACGACTGCGCAATTGTCAGTTAAAGCGATGCAGTGCCGAATCACAAAAAAGTGCTCTGGTCCTAAAGTGGGAAATCCTTCTGGGGGTGAAGTGATTAAAGCTGAACTCCCGGCATAAAAAACTTCTTCAATAGCTACAAAGGCTATAAATCCACTTTTTGTGCACCAGATGTGTTTACAAAGCCAGATATTATCTTGTAAAAGCACCCCCCATATTGAGGGTATGTGGCCTGGTATGGTTAAGGGGGTGGCATGATTGTTCTCCTCTTTCCTGGCCTGCCAGGCTTCCTCCTCAGATAAGGGTCTGGCATAGGGTTGCCACATCATCCCTTTAATCCAGGACACATATTAATTATACAGGTTCTGTGGTCGATTAAGTTGGTAATTAAACTCAGTGCCTTATCTGCATTAAATTAGCCTCAGAACCTGTCTAATTCATGCAACCCTCGTCTGGCATGGATTTTGGTTTGGACCCCAAGCTATTTTCTTTTAAATTTTTGGCATGAGGTCTCCCAAAATCCATACCAGAAGCAAAGGGTCTTGTATGGATTGGGGGGTGGGACTGTGCTCTGCTTTTTTTTTGGACTGTTGGCAGCCAATGAGTCACTGGTTGTTAGGACAGTGGTGGGTGCCCGCTCCTTAACAACCAGCAGCCTTAAGCTGAATTGTCTCATTTAGCTGTGGTAGGAATACCACTGTCAAATGTTTCAGTTCCTGCTGTAGCTGGTTCGCAGTAAAATAATGTGCAGAAACACACGTTAAATACCTCAAAATAAGAAGAAAATAACTCATGCGCTATTTATCACGTGTTAATTGCATGTTCGTGAGTTAACCACTTGCTGACCAGCCGCCGTCATTATACAGCAGCAGGTCGGCTCTCCTGCGCGAATCGCCGTAGCTGTACGGCGGTTCCTGCATGAGTGTTTGTGGGTGCGCGTGCCCACTGCGGGAGGGTGCCCACAGGTCCGGCCGCTGGCCACCTGCAATCGCCTGTTACATAGGCACAACGGGGATCTGCCTATGTAAACAAGGCGATCCCCGTTCTGCCAGATGACATGGCAGAGATCTTCTGTTCCCAGTAATCGGAAACACTGATCTCTACCTGGCAGCCCATCCCCCCAAACAGTTAGAACACGCTGAGGGAACACATTGTTAACCCCTTGATCGCCCCCTAGTGTTAACCCCTTCCCTGCCAGTGTCATTTTTACATTGGTCACTACATTTTTATAGCACTGATCAATGTAATAATGTCACTGGTCCCCAAAAAGTGTCATTTGGGGTCAAATTTGTCTGCCGCAATGTCGCAGTCCTGCTAAAAATTGCAGATCGCTGCTATTACCAGTAAAAAAAATAAAAAAAATAAATACAAGTCCCTAAATCTATCCCATTGTTTGTAGACGCGATAACTTTTGCGCAAACCAGTCAATATACGACTATTGCGATTTTTTTTTTACCAAAAATATGTAGAAGAATATATCTCAGCCTAAACTGATGAATACATTTATATATATATATATATATATTTTGGATATGCATTAAAGCAAAAAGTAAAAAAAATTGTTTTTTTTTTTCAAAATTGTCAGTCTTTTTTGTTTATAGCGCAAAAAAATTAAAACCGCAGATATCATCAAATATCACCAAAAGAAAGCTCTATTTGTGGGGGGAAAAAAAGACGTCAATTTTGTTTGGGTACAATATCGCACGGCCGCGCAATTGTCAGTTAAAGCGACGCAGTGCCGTATCGCAAAAAATGGCCTGGTCATTAAAGGGGCAAATCCTTCCAGGGCTGAATTGGTTAAACAACGCATTAGTTATTTTAACTCAAACATTCATGCAGTATTTAACTCTGAATTGACCACTAGGTCATGCAGCAATATCATCCCACCTGTCATTCTCAGAGAAACATGCTGTATGTCTGGCCAGCTGCAAATGGTTTAGCTGCTCAGTGTCAGTACACCTCATGTATGAGAATTAAAGCAGGCAATATTAATCAATCATTCTTTTTATATTATTATTATTAGTATAGACTAGAAAATTAAGCAAACAGCTGAACATTTAACTTAAATCATATGTTACCCCAAAACGTAATATTCCTGATATGTGCCTGCTGTATCATGTACTTGTATGAGAAACTATCCTGTTCTCTTTGTATTGCTTCCTTTAAGGCTTTTTTAGTGCTTTTTGCATTTTGAAGATTTGCACTACATTCCATTAAACATGGTTTCCTATGGAACACATTCTGTAGTGCAAATCTGCAAAATGCAAAAAGCACCAAAAATGCATAGGTGTGAAATCCATGGTGTTCCTGATAATCCCTCTTCTTCCCTATTAAAAGCTGACCATGGTGAGCAGGAGAGCACACAGTGGTCAGTTATCTAGCTATGCTGGGAACTCAACCTGCTCTCCTCCAATTATCAAACTTGTCCTGACACCCCCCCCCCCCTGCTGCACAGCCATTCACTGGGAAGCTTAGTGTAATGCTGCTTCTTCTCCCCCAGCTCTTATGCAGCTGAGAGCAGAGAGAATGTGATCATTTATAAAAAGGCAAAGAAGGTATTTATAAACTGAATGGGTTGTTTTACAAGGTGATTGTTTATAGGCATTTTAACATGAGACCCAATGAACTGTGCTTTAATAAACCTATTAAGTCAGCGCTCCCTTTGCATATCTGTAAGTCAAAAGAACTTTTCCAACATAATGACATCATAAAACCATTAAAAGCGTAAACATATTCACCTACTTTGCTGTTTCTGCCGTGCTTTGTCACAAATGGCAGGTCTCAGGTATATCTTTTTGCCTCCTGGAGTTGTGCAGTCATTGCTGCAGACAAGGACACCAAGGCAAGACTTCTTCAAAATACGAGAATTATGATTGTTGGTATTACGCATAGCCCAGCCACTCAGGTGTCTCTGTGCATGTTTATCCGTAGAGCTGTAGATGTGTTTTACATAGGAGTCAGGCCACTCCTGGAACCAGTCCGTTTTCTCCAAGTCCTGGAAAAGGGACAGTAATTACTATATAACCTGCGATTATATTTTTACATAGGTCGTCAGTATGTCACTTAACATTGACTGTGATGTGAATTAGATTTGTACAGTAATATATAACTATAACAGTTGGTAAATCCTCATACATTCTGCCTGTGTTAGATGTGAACTCTTGTCCCTGGGAGTGGTATGTTAAGTGTTGTTTTAATGACGGTTGCATTTATAGGTTGATGTCAGCTGTCATTGCAGCTGTCAATACCAACTGCTACTGATCTATTTGTTGGACATCTATGTTCATGCATTAAGTGCGTCTGTTAATGTTTCTGCAGACAATTAGAAAAGTTCAGCATAAGGCCTCTGTCACATTAAAAGCATATATTTGTGTTTATATGCAATGTACTAAAATAAATGTAAAGATAATGTATAGTGTGTCTCCAGACATATCCTGGTTATCATCAGGCAGTGGGTGTTGGTCTCAAGCTGGGTGCCTGTCAGCCCCATCCACTTTATGTTCAAAAAAGTCAACACTGGAGTCCATATATAACCTGCAGAGTTTACTTAGTTAAAAGCAAGTGATCCAGTATAGAGCAGAAAGCTAACCTGTTTCAGTGTACAAAGCCCTAGTTATATATGGTGCTATTCATACAATTAAAGGAAGCTTGTTATGAGAGTGATATAATGTAGGCTGCCTTATGCAGGCCATACATGGGTCAAATTGCGAACAAATTTTCTTTTGAAAATCAGAAATGTTATGCTTTTTGTGATCCGATGGTGCCACTGCTAATTTCGAAATTTGACCAACCAAGCTTTCAACCTCATATTGCTATAGAAAAGGATTTTCGTGGCCGGGAATTTTCTTCTCTTTCTGGGAACTTTATTTTCTTTCTAGGAATTTTCTTTTCTTTTCTCTGTGAATTTCTTTTTTCGATTATCTTTCTCACACAATTCTCCCATCATTGATTAGAAAATCGTTTGTTTTTCAAAAAATGTCCAACATGCCCCATCACTCAAATGTAATGGCTGCACAAAAATCGGCCATTGCTGTGGCCCACTAACAGAGCGAAATTCAAATGAAAATTCTTAGATATGATTTTCGAAAGAAAGACCTTACACATACTAATGTAATTTCAAAAGAGGTGCTCAATATATTTTCAAATTTACTGCTCTTATTAATGTGTGGTGATCCTACTATGAGGTAATAAAGCATTGTATTTGTCTTCCAATTTTTTCTGGTGTCACCCTGTCACACAGGCTTCCAGTGGAGACTACAAGTGGCCATTTCAACACACATTAAACAGGCATAGCCCACTGTTGTCACTATTAGGAAAACCACCTTGAGAAATGCCCTGCGGCCAGTGCAATGCATGTAGAGAAGAAGTGACTTTGAAGACGCTGCAAAAAATTAGCAATACTGGGATGCAACATAAGCAACGTGACATCAGAGGGGCGGGTCACTCAATTACATCACCGGGTGGCCCCGCCCTGGACTATAAATAAACTGTCAAAACAAAGAGAGCTCATTCCGTGGGAGCCCTCCCATGGAGGAGGAGCTGTTGCAGTTTTTTGGGGTTCTTTTTCAGGTCTGTCGTGCGCCGTGATTGACGATGGATTACAATGGGGGACACCTATTTTTTTTTTTTTTTTTAATAAAGGACGTGCCCCTAATTGTCTCCTGTGTTTTTTCTTTTTTTACACTTTTTGGTAAATTATTAGGGGTACGATGTACCCGATACTAATTCACATAGGAGGGGGCAGGATCTGGGGGCCCCCTTATTAAGGCGATAAGAAATGACGCAGAGGTGATCAAATACCACCAAAAGAAAGCTCTATTTGTGGGAAAAAAAGGACGCTAATTTAGTTTGGGTACAACGTTGCACGACCGCGCAATTGTCAGTTAAAATGACACAGTGCTGAATCACAAAAAGTTCTCTTGTCCTAAAGGGTGAAATCCTTCTGGGGCTGAAGTGGTTAAAGGGATATTCATTTTTATTGTTTCATTTTAAGCATTAATAAAATCACTGCTCCTGAAAAAACGATTGATTTAAAAACTTTGATTTGCATTGATTCATGTCCCCTAGGGCAGGACTCGGGTCCCCATGCACTTTTTATGGCAATAACTTGCATATAAGCCTTTAAAATGAGCACTTTCGATTTTTCATGTTCGGGTCCCATAGACTGTGTTTGAATGTTCGCACAAATTTTTTGTCTGTTCGCATGTTCTGGTGAGAACCGAATGGGGGGGGGGGGGTATTTGGCCCATCCCTATTGAAGATCAAACAGAGGCCAAGATGGCAGCTTTATTGGCTGAAAAGTAGGGCTTACTTCCACTTTAAGCAGGACCGGGCCAAGCCAAGCCAAAATCAGCACCCACCTTGGGCGTCATGCTGCAGGGATAGCACAGCTGGGGTGGAACCTTCTCTCTTTTTCCTCTGCATTGCCTGGTTGTCTCCAGCACCATGCACTGACCACTCAGACCTGCAGATTACATTAGGGCAGGGGTCTCCAAAATTTCTAAACAAATGGCCAGTTTATTGTCCTTTAGACTTTAAGAGGGCCAGACTGTGGCCATTGGGATTAGAAATTGTCCTGTCGTCAGTGGGAGTAAACAATGCATCGTTGGTATTAGGGGGAGGAATAGCACCCCATTGTTGGTGTCAGTGGGAGGAAAAAGTGTCCCATCTTTGGTGTCAGTGGGAGGAAGAATGCCCCATCCTTGGTAACAGTGAGAGGAATAGTGCCCTATCATTGGTATCAGTGGGAGGAATAGTGGCCCTTCATTGGTATCAGTGGGAGGAAGAGTGACCCTTCATTGATATCAGTGGGAGGAATAGTGCCCCTTCATTGGTATCAGAGGGAGGAATAGTGACCAATCATTGGTGTCACTGGAAGGAATAATGACCCATCATTGGTGTCAATGGGAGAAATCGTGTCCCATCATTGGCATCAGTGGGAGGAATAGTGACCCATCCTTGGTAATATTGAGAGGAATAGTGCCCCATCATTGGTATTAGATGGAGGAATAGCGCCCCATCATTGGTATCAGTGAGAGGAATAGCGCCCCATCATTGGTATCAGTGGGAGGAATAGTGACCCATCATGCCGCATTGTTGGTATCAGTGAAAGAAATAATGTCTTGCATCAGTGGGAGGAAGAGCACCCCAAGGGCTGGATAAAGGCGAGCAAAGGGCCGCATCCAGCCCTTGAGCCATGGTTTGGAGACCACTGCACTAGGAGATAACCAGTGGCTCTCCACTCTGCTACTATTGTAGCTTTCATTCATAGGTTACTGTTATGTGTATATAAAAACAATGAACTCATACACAAAAAAACCCTTAATCATCCTCATTTGTTTTACACTCCGTTATACCCTTCATACTTTTTGGTTGTTGTTTATCATTTATATGTAAACGTTTTAGTTTTATATTAGTTCCTGTTTGTAACGGCAAATTAAAAACAATGCCTTGTACATGGAAACATGACTTTGGTGCCTTGAAAGGGGCAAATCACGGAATAAAATCTATTGCTAGCAATAATTTCGTTTTAAACCCTAAGGTCTCATGCACACAGGACGGTAAAAAAAAAAGTTATAAAAACATCAGTAGCTTTTTTGAGCGTTTTTGAGAGTTTTCACACTAGCGTTTTTGAGCATTACCATTTTTTTAAATTCTTTTTATTATAAGATATATATTTCTTACAAAACATGGCCTTCGGGCATACCCCGGCCAGGTATACAACACACAAACAACAATTCCTAATCTACTACAAAAAAGAAGGCCCACTGCTCAGGTTGGCTCCAAAGGACCACTCACGGATTATAGAGTGCATTATACATTATAAAGTGCAGTTACCCGACTCCCCAACCGACCCCAGCTGCCCAGGAGGGATCTACCTATACCCTCAGGATAGAGCAGGGCCTCAAAGGTCACCCTTCTTGTTCAGGGCATGGTTCTCATGGGTTGAGACAACCCCAAAGCCTAGTTATCTGGGTCTGGAATATCTCCGCCTCCGTCCACAAGTGCCAGACCTTTTCAAACTTCCCAGGACATCCCCTAGTGCTGTACGTAGCTTTGTACAGTGGAGTTACAACATTTACCAAGCGCTTCCACGCTTCCAAAGTGGGAGGGTAAGGATCCTTCCATCTAAGCACTATAGCCTTCTGAGCATAGAATAGGAGGATACCCAGCAGTGTTCTCACGGCCTTGGAACAAGCCAGCGAGTCCACCAGCCCCAAAATACATACTCTGACAGTAGCTGGAGTGGCAATAGTGGTGATTTCCTGTATGAAACGAGTAACATTGTTCCAATATTGCTGAATCAAGGGGCATTCCCAAAACACGCGAATAAACCCCGCTGGGGTGTCACCGCATCTCCAGCAACCCGCTCCAGCAGAGGGATATATACGGTGTAAGACATTGAGGGGTGTAGTAGCAACGATTCAGGATTTTAAATTGAATTAGCTTGTCTCTACTTGCTATTAGGGCCCTTAGTGGGTCATCCCACATATCCTCCCAATCCTCCGCATCTAGGTCCGGCACCTCCGCCCGTTGCAGAGAGCTTCAAAGGAACCCAGATACGCCGCTTCAAGGACCACCGATGAGTTAGTGTCATCCGAGGTTAACCAGCAATGAGCGTGCGTAAGGAGGGCAGCTAGGTAATATGAATAGAAATCTGGGAACGCCAGGCCACCTTGAGTCCATGGGGACATAGGGTCATTTTACTAAACCGGGCCGTGTTGGCTTGCCATAAAAAGTTGGTGATTAGGGAGTCTAGCTGTTGAAAAATCTTTTTCGGGATCCAGACTGGGGCATGCCGCAGCTGTTACAGCAGCAATGGCAATATCTTAATTTTAATAAAGTAATTCTACCCACTAATGACAGGGGGAGGTTCGCCCAGGCTTTTAGTCTCCGCCTGCACCACTGTATCGTCGATGTTAGGTTAAGTTGGACAAAATCCTGGACATTGGGTGAAATAACTATTCCCAAGTACTTAATAGTGGTCACCCACTGGAGCGAGATATCTGGGATCGCCACCCTGCGCACCCCAGAGTCTATGGGTAGGATGAGAGATTTACCCCAGTTGGTGCGAGGCCCCGAGAGCGATGCAAATCGATCAAGGATCTGCAACGCCGTGGATAGCGAAAGGCCCGGATCCTGTAAAAAAAGAATTTGGTCGTCCGCGTAGAGCGCTAATTTTTCCATCACAGCACCCGCACGGATGCCACTCACTTCCCCAGATCTCCTCAATGCCTCCGCCAGCGGCTCCATATCCAGGTCAAAAAGCCCCGGGGACAGGGGGCACCCCTGCCTCGTGCCTCTCCTGATGCAGAAGGGGGACAAAAGCCTGCCACCAAGCCAAATACAGGCCTGAGGGGCCTGATATATCAATCCAATCCATTTCCTAAAGTTAGGCCCAAAACCAAAAAGCTCAAGTACTTTCTGCATAAATGACCACCGGACAGTGTCAAATGCTTTTTCGATATCTAGTGCCACCAACACCCTGGAGGCAATACCCTCTGCCGGAAGCTGGAGATGCGTGAAGACCCGTCTGAGGTTAATATCTGTAGCCTTACCAGGCATAAAGCCTGTTTGATCAATATTGACCAGAGACGGTAATAGCTTCATCAACCTGGTTGCCAGAACCTTTGTCAGAATCTTGAAGTCACAATTCAATAAAGAGATGGGCCTGTGTGACGAGCAAGTGGTCGGATCGTTATCCGGCTTGGGAATTAACGTAATATGAGCCTGGTACATAGTATCTGGGAGCTTTCCAGCTTCAAAGCTATGTGAAAAAACTTTAGTTAACTTAGGGGCCAGAAGAGCTGCGTGTGTCTTATACCACTCCCCTGGCAACCCATCTGGGCCCGAGGACTTATTATTAGGGAGAGCATATAGAGCATCTTCTACCTCCCGGCAGGAAACGGGCCCATCTAAGGCATCCCTATCCTCTTCAGAGAGGGTAGGCAATTATAATTCCCCTAGCTCCCCCAAGAGGGAGTCATCTAACTCAGAAGAGGGATCATCATACAACTGTGCGTAATAATCGTGAAAAGCTGTTCAAATTTCCTCTGCATCAGTCACATGTCTCCTGTTTGGGGACCTAATCCTGGGTATGTTGGCCTGGAGGACCGGTTCGGCAACCAGATTGGCGAGCAACTTGCCATTTTTATCACCTGACTCAAACAGGCTAGCTGCAAACTTTTTGGAGTCAGAGTGGACCAGAGACGTACAATGGAGCCTGAGGGCCCTTCATGCCTGCGCCAACGCTGAATAATTATCCAGCGCCGGTGCCGCATCATACTGAGCCTGGGCCTCTGACTCCTGCTGCTCCAGGTGGGTGGTTTGTCGGCATAGTCTGATCACACTGCCTTAATGGAGGAAATGTATTCCCCTCTAGCGTGGGCCTTCCCAGCCTCCCACACCGCCCCAAGTGGAGCCGAGTTCTCATTAATCTGCCAGTACTCTGTAAGCTTGGGGGCGACTGCCTCCTGTACCTGTTGATCATGTATCCAGCGCGCCGCCAGTCTCCAACACCCCGACCTACAGCCCGAGCTCAGAACCAAACTAAGCTCCAAGGGCGAGTGGTCTGAAATACCAGTCGGGAGGTAAGACACCGCCCGCACGCGGGACAATACAGAATTAGTACCAAATACCAAATCTATCAGAGAGCCGGATCTATGTAATGAAGATACATAAGAATAAGTTCTGTCCTCCGGATGCTTCCACCTCCAAAGTTCAGTGAGACCCAATGTGTCCGCCCAGGCTACAAGATCTGCCAAGGCGGTCCTATTGGGGTTGGACATGTCTAGCTTGGAATTTAAGATAGCGTTGAAGTCCCCCCCCACAATCAGATTGTGGGGCTGAAGGGGGCCTAGGGCAGCCATCACCGCATACAGGATAGCAGAATCAAACGGAGGAGGAACATATATATTTACCAAAGCCCAACGCTTTGAATACAATTCAATAATTAATATGACATATCTCCCTCCCGGATCAGTAATGACCCGTTCAACCAAGCAGGGTAATGATTTGTTCAGCAATATTGTGACCCCCTCTCGCATAGGAGGAGTAAGTGGCATGAAAGCCCTGCTTAACCCATGCCCTTTTAAGGGCAAGAATCTTGCTGCCCAGCAGATGAGTCTCCTGAAGAAACAATATATGGGGTTTGCGTGTCTGTAAATATTTAAAGAGCAAAGCTCGTTTTATCTTGTCATTAAGTCCTCTAATGTTCCAGGAGATAATTTTCACCTCTGATCCCATCAACGAAGTCCAATGTGCCATCCCAGCAAAGAAGCTATACAATTGCGTGCGACCCCAGGGACAGGCGGGAGGCCCGGCACCGCACACCTTCCAAGAATGTCAGCCATTACCCGAGCAGTTGAGTAACCAAAAAAAAACAACAAAAAATAAGGTCCAACAGTGAACCAACTCCCTACTGCCTAGCATTATCCCAAAAATCACCAGAGCAGTTTTATCCCAGACAAAGAACACTTTTCGCCTACTTGAGGCACAGTTCAGAGGAACCGTAGACCGGTTCCAGCCTGTAACAGAAGGCGAGGCTGAGAGGTGCCCAGCCACGCAGTCCAGGGAACTTAGTGTTGCAACAGTAAATAACTCTGGACCCGAGGTGGTCCGGGGCCCCAATAAACACAGTAGAGCCCAATGCAATGGTCCGTGATGACGCTTGATTGAAAGCGAAACGCGTTGACGTAATTTCCGGCTCCCCGTATCCGCTGACGTCACATCCTGCCGGTGGTGGAACGCACGCCGCATGTTGGAGACCACGCCACGCAATACCCACATGAGCATACCCATGCGAGATTACAACTGATTTTTTGTAAGTGTGATCTTTGTTTTGCGCCCAATAAATCTTTTTAACGGTATTTCACTATGGAAGCCATTCTTTTCTTCTTTTACCTAACCATATGAGGATCATAAGTCTCTGGAATCGAGTCCTAATCAAAGCAAGGGTCCCGTTACCATCACCCACACAACCATCTGACCTGCACCAGGACTTGGCTTTTTTGATCCCCAGACTGAAAAGCTGGGGGTCCATTTGTTCTGGTGAGTGGGGTCACAACGGGGGATTGTCACCGAGCACCACGTTATATTTGTTGGCACTTGATTGAGCACGGAGCACTTTATTTCATTTATGGACTATTTGAATAGTTTGTTTAATATTTGAGCATTATTGATTTGTTATTTATTCAACAAATTGGAGGGTGATCAACACTCATATATTTTGTCATTCACAGGGTGGCGCTGTGTTTTATGTTTTTCACGTTGTTTATGAGTGTATACACTTGTGTAGCAGCAGCCCCTTAGACATGCATTAACTCCTGAATAGACTTGTCTTTTAGGGATTGATGCATGTAATGATATATTTAAATATTTATCCACAAGCGCAGATTTTTCAGTACATAATATAAGGATACTCCAGCTATCCTCCACCGGTAAGCAATGAGGGGGGTTTCTTACAAACTAAAGATGTGACTGATGCAGATGTCTAGGATGAAGGGCGTCAGAGCGCTCAGAATAGGCTTGGCACAATCGGGACAGAGCATCTTACACAGCTCAGAGAACATGGATTCCTTCCAGAAATCTGAAACCCCATCCGTTCAGAAAAGCTGCATTGCAGAGTCAGGAGCCAGGCGTCTGCATCTTCCAGTGATTCAAAAAAACGTCACAGATCCCCCATGCTGGACCCTCAGCCGACTAGGATAAAGCATAGAATATTTAATATTCCGCTCCCGGAGTCTCCTGCGGATCATCTGTAAAAGTTTTAGGTTTCTTTTGCAGCTCAGCAGTGAAGTCAGGGTACAAATGAACTGTTGTGTGTTCGTAGGGTAGGATGGGGTGCTTCCGCGCCTCCCGCAGGATTTTATCCCGATCGCTATAATTCAAAAACTTTACCAGGAAGGGTCATGGAGGGGCCCCCACCACTCTGCAGCCTGTAGGTACCCGGTGCGCCCGCTCCACAACGTAGGTGGGGGAGACCTCCTGCAGATTCAGCAAGGATTTAAAGAAGGCCTCCGCAAATTCCGCCGGGTGTTCTCCTTCGGCCCCCTCCAGCAGCCCCAGCACCCAAACGTTGTTCCGGCGCATCCAGTTCTCGGCATCATCTGCCCTAGCCACCAGTGCCTGCACCGTGCATTGCAAGGCTGATAGGGATCCAGTATGTTGCGTAGTTATGGCCTCCGCGGCAGATATCCGGTCCTCAGTCTCTGCCAATCTGCCCCTTATTTTATCCAAGTCCGCTCTAATAAATGTACATTCAGTTGCTAGATAATCCATCCAGCTCATCACCGAAGCCTTACTTTGCTCTATTGCCGCCAGGATAGCCGCCGTGTCACTTGCCTGCGCTTGGGGAGAAGGAGGTCTGGGAGCTGCAGCTTTGTCTGCCATGTCCGCTTGTGCAATCAACTCGAGCACCTGCTCCAAGATGGCGTCCGTGCACGAAACCGATGAGGAGATCGCCACGCGGATAACAGGAGCCGCAGAGGCCCGGTGCTTGGATGGCATCTCAGTGAAAGTCCGGGCGGTTAGAGGGTCTGTCTGAGGATTTTCTTCCCTATAATAGGGCTTTTACAGGCAGGATGGCTGTTAGGATGTCAGTGGAGCCCCGGAGCTCCTTAGCCGCACGTCCTTCCCGGTCTACATCCGGCCACGCCCCCGAGCATTAGCAGTTTTGAGGGGTTTTTTTTTATTCAATAGGCTCAAAAACGTTAAAAACCTCCGGTGAGCCGCGTTTTTGAGCGTTTTTCTGCGTTTTTGAGCGTTTGAACGTTTTTACAGCTGAGAAACGTCTCTCAGAACCCATGGTCTTGGGGTTTTTACAGCCAAAAACAGTTGATAACAGCTTATGTGTGCATGAACACATAGGATAACATGATGGGGAGTTTATTGACTGTAGGAAAAAAGGTCAGAAGCTAAAAACAGCTGCTGTAAAAACGTCCAAAACCATCCTGTGTGCATGAGGCCTAAAAATTGTAGTTAGATTTTAGTTACCCTTTTTTATTTGTAATAACTCTTTCATTCAAAACTTTTTTTTTCTGTTTGTGTATAAACATTTTAAATTGGTGTTCCTTTTCATAATACTGAATGAGTTATAGGGAAAAGAGGTAACCCCTGTTATGGGTAGGACTTGTTGCATGCTAAAGGTACTGATTACATGTTTCTGAACAGGTCAGCAGTTTGACATGTGTCCAGTGGGTAGAATGGGTCTGTCCCTGGATGGATTTTGTTATATGTGCATTTGACAATTTTGTGAGTATAAGGCAGTGGTTCTCAACTCCTGTCCTCGTGACCCACTAACAGGCCAGATTTGCAGGATAACTGAAATACATCACAGGTGATATCATTGGCTGCTCAGTGATTGCAGTATTCTAGTCTGCATCTCCCCAAAGTAATACTTAAAATCTGACCTGTTGGTGGGTCCTAAGGACCGGAGTTGAGAACCACTGGTATAAAGCCTCATACACACGGACGTATGCAAAAAAATAATCAAAACGTTGGGCCCGACGTCAGGGAAAAATCTGCGTTTTGCATCGGCATTAATGAGCGTTAGTGAGCGTTTTGACGGCTTAGCGTCAAAAACGGCAAAACGCTACAGCCTCAGAACGCGCTGGTTCCGGGTTCTATTTACAGCTCACTAATGCCGATGCCCTCTACAGCTCAAAAATGTTGGTGTTTTTATGGGGCCATTGAATAACATGGAGAGCTGCAAAAAAAGCCAAAAAACGCCCATGTGTATGAGGCCTTAGTCATTATTTTATAACGTTTCATTGAAGATATCACACAGTGCTGGGCACACTTTCTGTTTGATCTATAGCCATCCATTCAAACTTTAATCTGGTTAGCACTAGACTAGAATGTGAAAGCAAGCATTTGAATATTAGCTATTGCAAACGCTTCTAAATTTTCTTTCCTCCAATTTTCCAGATCTGATAGACAGAATATTTTACAGTTATTTGTACAGGTATAACACTTGCATAATCATTAATATTAGGTAAATATTACTACCTAAACCTGCTTATTACATCCAACCACATAATCCAGCAAAGGCACTGCTAACATGTAATGAGAATATGAAGAACTGGTGTGACCTGTTTATGTGCTATTGAATCGAAGCCAGCAAATGAAGACAGACGGGGTCAAGAATGCTAACCAGAAAGCAAATTACTTGTATAAAGGTACTGATAAGCAGGGAGGTGAATCACAAAAACTAACTTTGCTACTTTAGTTTCTCTTCATATATGAAATTTTTGATTGAAGGGAACCATTCTTTGACAATGTGGAGATCATGATGTCATTGGACCTCCTCTGCACCTCATCCAGTCAGAATGGTGGCAGTGCCCAGCAACCGACCCCTGTGAGCAGTGTGCAATGGAGACACTGCTCTGCACAGGACCCAGTAAATTGCAGCTATCATTGTAATAGCACAGATTATTATGTGATTGATGGCTTCCCTAACGGCCCCTTCAGGTATGAGATAAAAAAAAAAAAACATTCTATGGTTAGTGTAGGACCCACTGAATTGGGTGACTTTGGCGCAGTGGTGGGCTATGCACTCTATGGCCATATAATGTGACAGACTCCCCATATTTTGTTTAAATATACCCAGGTACTTTTAAATAGCCTTGTAGGATTTAATGTCATTATTGTATGTGTGCACTGTAATATGCTGTTTTGTTCATGTGGTCTTATAGCAGCACCATCTCTAATGCAATACATTATTAGGGTGTGGCCCCAAGTATATATTTGTCAGGTATGAGATACACACACTGGACTAATATAAGTATGCAATAAAGATCATACCTGATCTTGTATGTGTGTCCAAATATAAACCCTTATGGGGTGTCCTTTTTACAATATTCTCAAAAGCATGGACAAAAATGTATATATTCAATTATGAAAAAAAACTTTTAGCCTTATTTTTACAAAAACAATATACAGTAGAAGAAAATGTATTAATTTGACACAGAAATGCGGAAAGAAAAATATCAAAACAATTTTAAAACATGCAGGGCCCTTGGTTTACTTTTATTTCTCCTCCTGTTATATGTCATAACTAAACATTATTAGAAATGTTTTTCATTCTGAATGTTGATGCCACTATGCTGTGGCAGCAGACTTCCGTACTCCTTTAAAATCTAATAAAGTCTTTATGGAAAAAAAAGATGCAGAGCCGTGAATTGGAAAACCAAGAGGCTATATAAAAAACACAAATGCTCATAATAATCATATCTGTAGTATCTAAAAACTTTCTTTAGACTATTAACACATGAGACACATGAAGTCAAACATACTTGAATATGTCAGCTACTTAATCCTAAGTAGATAAATGTTATATTCCATCCATGGGGTGTAGCTGCATCATCAACAGTTGGCTTCTGAGGTCTTGAGATGTATAAAGAGATCCAATAGTTGGTATCTTTTTACCAACACTTGCATAAAATATTATACGCAAATTGGATACTCAGTCAAAAAATTACATATGTGCATAAACAGCAAACTGCCCAGGGCTATTAGTAACATGTTTTGCAGAAAACACAGGCATAAACAATCCACATCTAGGGATGTGAGCAGAAAAAGCAGCAAAAGTGGATCTCACCCAGTTCAGTTGTCAAAGGAAAAGTATGACATCCGTTACACCATGAAGAAGATATGAGCATTAAAAGTCCCAAATGTGGATCTCACCTGGTTGAATTGTTGAAGGAAAAGTATGACATCCATCAAACCATGAAGATGATATGAGCATTAAAGGTCCCAAAATTGGAACTCATCCAGTTGAATTGTCGAAGGAAACATATGACACCCATTAAACCATGAAGAAGCAACATTTGATATATGATTATACACCACACTGGGCACTAATGTGTTTCATCAATCAGAATGGACTTCCTTAAAGGGATATATTCAACCACTGAATAATGCTTTATCTACCTAGGGTTGCATAAATAAGCAGTAGACATGTACACTGCAAACCTTTCTGTTAGGGTTGTGCCGAAGGGTAGGCAGAAGGTCACCCGCCTTGGGTGCTTCAGCAGGAGGAGATGCGGAAAAGTCAGAACCGACAACTTATGCTACTATGGTAGTTCATGACGCATATGCAACCAGGGCTACCCTCCAATGGGCGCTCAATAATGTCACTCAGAGCTTAAACCAAAAGAAGGTATGCCAGACCAAATCCAGAAGTCCAAAACAGCCTCAGTGATTCACAAAACACACAACATGTTTTGGAGGCAAAATATGCTACCCCTTCATCAGGGTTCAGTAATGTTTCCAAATATTTGAACAGATTCAGGGAAGCAAATTTCAGAGAAACTGCTTGCAAAAAAATCAAATGGTGCAGAATTATGACAGTGAAATAGCTAAAGCAAATACCGAAGCACATTGCATTCAGCAGATGATTCAAAATGAATAGGCTAAAACGTGTGCAAAACCAGTGCAGACAGAATTTTACTGCAGTGTAATGCCCAGGGTACCATGTATTGAAAAACAAAACAGAAAGGGAGGCGCACGCACCTACTGCATTACCATAAAAATGTATTAGAATTGTAAAAAAGTTTAAAAATGAATACTCACAAAACCACAATGTGGTATCACAAAGCCATAAAACCAAAGCGAGATGATGCAAATGGGTAGATGAAAGAGCACAAGGTGGGGTAACAGCTGACGCTTTTCGGGGGCGCACCCCCTTCCTCAGAGCTGTAAAGTACAAATGTGTTTTGGAGGTGTGTTGGGGTGCCATTAACAACGAATGGCACCAAAGCACACCAACTAATATAATGTATGCTCTAGTCTACATTATCAAAGCACCATAATTCCATTCTGCTAAAAAAATATATTGATTGTCAAATTGTGAAACCTTGTTCTATGGACACTTTGACTGGGTATAAATAGATCAGGAATACCCTCTCTATAATCAACAAATAGTTGTTACATCGGCAGCACTGAGCTTTCATTTGAGATAGAAACTAATAAGAATAATGATGGAGTAAGGTTTCTGAGGGTCAGTGACTCTTACAAGCTTTAGACTGGACTCAGTCTGCAAGCAAATTGGACTCTGCACTGAAACAAATACCAGGCAGAATTCCACTTATTTTTCACTTTTAATGCCTTTTGGAATTTTACAATTGCTTTTGTCTGTTTTGTGATATTTTTATGATGTAATTTGTGCACCGTTTTTCTTTTCATGAATACACAATAAACCATTAAGCTGGATCTTTGAATTCTCTAAATAAATATGAAAGAACTTTACCTCTGTAAAGAGCTACTGTAGTATGAAACTCAGTAACATTCCTGTCTGGGCATGGCAGCGAGTGATACAGTCAGAATTGCAACAGTGGAAGCTGTGAACAGTGCGTATTTCCTTTAAAACATGTGGTGGCTAATGAATGTGTAAGCATTAACTGCTCAATCCCCATGCAGCCTGTGGCTGAGTGTGCAACTGTCACGTTCTGTGGGCAGCAGTAGGATCTGACAGTGCAATCATCACAATACACACTAAAGTACTTACATATTATTACGAAACAGTAAAAGCACTTTAAAACAAGCCCTCACTAAGCTCTGTATCTATAAGTATTGTGAACAAATACATTTTCAAATTTACAACACAGGCTTAGCTTTTGCCAGGAAGATCAAGTGCACGGCTGTGCCAAAAGATCCGAAGGTGCACATAGTGCACTCAAGACTGTGTGTACATCTGTATGAGAAGTAGCATGCACATCCTGTACTGGCTTTTGGCGCCTAGAGCCCTGTTTAAAGCTCAGCGCAACTGCTGGGTGGTCATCAGCTCCTGTAACTCATGATCAGACCTGCGTTTTGCTATCTTGCATTTGACCTGGCTTGCTCCTTGATCCTTGTCCTTATCCATATCCCCTGTTGCTGCCCTTTGCTGGTGTCCTAACTTCATCTTCTGCCTACTGTTTTAGTACTTCTACTGCTCCTCTGATATTGACCCCAGACTTCTGACCCTACTCCTGTCTTCTGATTTGGTAACTCTGCTCCTCGATGTTTCTGACTCAGCAGCAATCAGACTGACGTCTGACCACTTACCTTGCCAGAACCTACCACAGGCACCTGTGCCACTCCTTATCCTGCTACAACCTGTTACTAAGTTCAGTAAATATTGGACAGGAGGTGTAAGGGAAGCCTTCTTGTCAGCTCGGCCTCTACCAGGTACAAGACAGCTTTCTTCAACGACCCCTAAATATTTGCAGCCTGTCAGCCCTCCATCTCTAAACCAGGGGTTTCCAAACTTTCTAAGCAAAGGGACAGTTTACTATCCTTCAGGTTTAAAGGGGGCCGGACTGTGACCAGTGGGAATAGAAAATGCCCCAACATCAGTGTCCCATCATTGGTTTACATGGGAGGAATAGTGCCCCGTGGTTGATATCAGTGCGAAGAATGGTGCCCCATTGATGGTGTCAGTAGGGGAATGGTACTCCATTATTGTTGTCAGTTGGTGGAATAGTGCCCCAAGGGCCAGATAAAGGCAGGCTAAGGGCTACATCTGGCCCCCATGCCACAGTTTGGAGACCACTGCTCTAAAGTGATAGAAACCATTTGAAACCAAACTCTAGTCAATTTTGTGATTGCTGAGGATCTTTTAGAAATAATCATTTTATATTAAAAAGAGCAAGAGAAGTCAGGAATTACTTATTTAAACATGTTTTTACTGCTTGTTAAGAATTTCTAAATTATTTAATGTTGATAGTATGATTTAATTTATTTTTTTTAATAGAAAATGTAGTTGCTAATGATTTGGAATGAATTGCTTCTGAAATGTTCACAAATAGGCTTTGCATGCAGCTATACTACGATTTGCCATTTAGCCATGTACCAACCTGATTTTTTTTCACAATTACAGTATTTTAAAAAAGCTTGAAGAAAGAATGGCAGCTAATAAAATTTCCTTACTGTGGTACTGGTACCATTTTTAAAAGATTTTCCTTTCTCAGGCTATTAAAGGGAATAGGTAAACATTTACAGCAGATTCTAGGCTGAGCTCACAAGAACAGGTTATCCAGGTAAAGTGTCTTTTTCCCATGCATTACACTTTAATAGTCTCTGTCTTTTCTGCTGCAATTGTATATGTTCTTTCCACCATAACATGATAACCCCTGTCTAAGCAGCACAAGCTTAAAGTAGCCGGCTCCCTGTGAATATTCTCTTCTGGTGAACATTATCTTTATAGTAATGAATTGTCTTTGTAGTATTATTTTAAAGTGTCACTAAACCCACAGCAGTAAAATTAGTCTGTATATGCAGTAAAGCATGCTTGTTATACTCACGGTGGAACCTAAGGGCTTAATCCTCTGCATTGTGTAAAAAGGCTGTTTGATCCTGTCTTCTCTGATCCTCCCCTTCTCCCACAGTCCCCAACAGGGCCAATCAGCACTGTCCACACAGAAGGTCAGGGGTCCTGCAGCCTCATAGGACAGTCAGAGTGGAATGAAAACTACTGCTACAAGCTTTAACCAAACACTGATAGAAGTCACAAGTCTGCTATATACTGCTGATGAGAAAGGGTATTTAGCAGTTTATATTTACTAAAATAATTGCATTTCCATGTTCTGTGTACTGTGGGAGACCATATATAGTGAATACAGGGCCCTGGGTTTAGTAACACTTTAATACAGCATAGTCTCTAAACTAGTTACCAGGCCAGTCACGGTCTACTGATTCCTGTAAACCACCCACTACAATGGGAAGATCCTTCATGCAGAATTTTGCCTCTGCACACCAGAGGGAGCCACCGTGCAGACTGGCAACAGGTGTCTGGAGCTGGAACACAAAGCGTTTTAGCACCCAACTTGTATAGGCACTTTTTGGTGGAGTAATCTACCCAATGATGTCTGTAAAGTTCTGGTCTTGATATCACATAACGATCGGTATGGGACTTGTTGCCTGCACAGAAGTAAGAGGCCAATGAACACCAATGCTGGGGGGCTGGGGTCTTTTGTTACTCCCACTGACACTAAAGTTGGGGGCCTTTTTCTACTCTGACCTGACACCAATGCTAGGGGGGCTTTTACTACTCCCACTGACACCAATGCTGGGAGGCTTTTACTACTATGCCTTTACACCAATCCTATAGTTTTTTTATTACTCCTACTGATACCGGTGCTAAAAGGTTTTAACAGGTAAAGAAGGGTTTTTAATACTCTGACCTGACTAGGTGTGGGGCTTTTACTACTGATAACTAATGCTGTGGGGAGATTGTACTCTCAATGACACCAATGCTGGGGTGGGGCTTTTACTACTCCCACTAACACCTGGGGGGCTTTTTGCTACGGTCACTGATACCGACCTTGGAGGAGGGCTTAACTACTCCCAAAGACACCAAAAGTGGGGGAGGAGCTTTTACTACTTCGCCAGTGCTAGGGAGCTTTTAATAGTTCAATTGACACCAGTGCAGGAGGAAGGAGGGGAGTTTACTACACCCACCAATACTGACGGGTTTTTATTACCCTCTGTTGCCAATGCTTAAGGAGTTTTTACGGCTTCCACTGACACCAAAGCTGGGGAGGAGGGAGCTTTACTACTCCCACTGACAATTCTGGGAGTGCTTTTATCATACCTTTAATGTTCAGACGCAGTACATTTTACGTTCACTCAAACCTCTGCATTTATTAATCCTACTAACCACCAGTGGCAGCTGGTGATTTTTTTTGGGGGGGGTGGAAAACAACCACCCCCCCAGTTGATTGGTCGATGACACCCCCCCTGCCTGCCCCAGCACTGACCCCATTTAGGTTTTGGGCGGCCAAGTATGTGGGCTCCTACGGATGGTGTGCAAAGGCCAGGTTGCAGACTCCTATGGACGGTGGGCAGCAGGTGGGTTGCGGGCTCCTACGGGCGATGGGCAGTGTCTCCTGTGTCCTCATCCCTTCTTCTGTATCATGGCGGCTTCCACCATGCGGCTCCTTCCTCCTCCTCCTAGGCATCCAATAGGATTGCCTATCCTTTCAGCCAAGGTCTTTCTCAAGACCCGCTTCCTAATTGGCCGGGAGGAGGATCAGTGTGGCGATAGCAAATGTTCATTCGCTATTGTCACACAACTGGGTGGGATTGGAGCGCAGTGCTCTGTGCCCCGAGCACACCCTTTTTTGAAGCCTATTAGAGCTTCTGGCTCTAATCACGTGCTTCAAAAAAAACACACCCCCGCCACTGGAATCCATGCGTCCGGCTCCTGCATGTAGACGCTGCTAACCACCCAGATTTCACTAGTTGCTTTGAGTAGCATACAACAAAAAAATAGCTGCTGAAAGCTTAGGATGTCAAAATTACTTGATTTTAATATCTCTAAACAGTTTGAGATAGTTAAGATAATTTAAAATGTATTTGCTGTCCACCTACTTTAACATTCCTGAATAAATTATGGAATTAGCTATTTTAAAAGATAAAGAGGGGAATTGATCAAAACCGGAATAGCCAGAATCTGGAGCATATGTGCATATCAGCCAATCAGCTTCTATCTTACATTTTCAAAGCTTAAAGTGATTGTAGAGTTTTTTTTATTAAAAATAACAAACATGTTATACTTACTTGCTCTGTTGTAGTGGTTTTGCACAGAGCAGCTCAGATTCTCCTCGTCTCAGGTCCCTCTTTGGCTCTCCTGGCCCCTCCCTCCTGTTGGGTGCCCCCACAGCAAGCAGCTTGCTATGGGGGCACTCAAGCCAAGTCACAGCTCCCTGTGTCCATTCAGGCACGGAGCTGCGGCCCGGCCTCGCCTCCTTTCTATTCTCATTGGCTTACTGACTTTGATTGACAGCAGCGGGAGTCAATGGCACCACGCTGCTGTCTCAGCCAATGAGGAGGGGAGTCCCGAAAGGCTGAGACAGTCCTGCAACATCGCTGTATTTAGAGGGACCTCAGGTAAATATTAGGGGGGCTGCTGCACACAGAAGGCTTTTTATCTTAATGCATAAATTGCATTAAGATAACAAACCTTCTGTCTTTACAACCACTTTAACTGAGACAGTTGAATATAGAAGCTGATACAGCTGCTGCAGATTCTGCACCCGGTTTGCTACATGTTCCCAACAAAACTTCAATTGAAGCTTGTGTCTCCCTTTTATGTGAGTTGGTGGAGGAGATAAAAGAGCACCTGGTATACAGTTGACAATTTTAACATTCCAGATTGTTTTCTGACATACTCTATGTTAAAGTGATCATAAAGAAGTTTTGTACATATTTTCTTTTTATTGGAGTCAGGGCTAACAAAATAACACTTAAAAAAATATGTTTTAGTTAGATACATATGAACTCTTGCATATTTTTATTTTATATTCTCGTTTTGTAGTCAGCTGGTAGAGCTTTAGGCCCATTTTCATGCTTTACAGGGACACCTTTGTTCCTCTGTTAAATGGCTGATATTTACTAGGCTCAATAGCTCAAGCTGGAACTTACATTATTAAATAAGTCAGAGTGATTCCTTCTGCTCCTTTCACACTCTGTACAAAGCTGCAATGAAAGACAATGAGATTTGATAAGTTCTCAAGGACTTTACTTACAGCAGAGGTATAACAAAGTTGCAAAGAGTAGGATCATCCGACCGTTAGTACACGCAATTACAACAGCTGACTTGCGACGGTCGTGTACAACAGAAGTTGGAAAGCAGACTAGAAAACTTTTGTTGCACAATAAGCGGTTGTCCAACTGTTGACTCGTGTGTACAGAGAAGTTGGGCCAACAAGGCTGTATGTGCAAAACGCTCAGAAGTCAGGAACGCCCGGAAGTGTCCGTTTGTGTAAACCCATGTTCCTAATTCACAAATCACATTCACCTGAACTTCCACTTTATACACTCGTAGCACGTCACCACATTAGGCTTAGTCGTACGATCACTTAATGCACATCAATACGTGAGACACAACAGCCAACATACTATTTTGGAAGTCCGGTCATACGACCGTCGCACCGTGTGTACGAGGCATTATTGTTGGTTCGCTGTGATATTGGTGAGGTAAGACAATAATCATTAAAATGTGTGAGGCTAGCATTAAGTTTGTTTAGGGTGTATAAAAGAAAATTTGAAGAGAGAGTAGGAAAAGGGTAGAAAAGATACGGGAGGGATTCAGGCAGAAAAGGGGGTAAGAAAAGGTAGGAATGATAGGGTAGGGCATTTCTGGAGATGACAAGAATGGCTAACATAAATTAATCTGCAGGTAGTTTAGATGTGAACGGTTAAAAGAGAAATATGGCCAAAGCTTGTTTGGTCATACTTCTCATGTGGGTCACAGAAGTGCACTTACTTTCACGCTCCCGTGACCCAGATCAGCCGACAGTGGTCTAAAGTCCACTGTTGGATGACGTCACAGAGTTGGTCTGGCCTCTTAGAAGATTCAAATAAAATGTGTGGGTAAAGCATATTGTAGCCAAGGCTCCCAGATTTTCAGATGTATGAATTGAGTTTCATTCAATACTTTGGAATTTTTTTTGTGCACTAAAAATAATTTCATATGACTCATTACTTCCTGCATATTTACCCTACTTTTTTCCAAGCCTTTGCCAAGGTTTTGGTGAAAAAGTTGCTAGTTACTACATTACAAGAGCATTTTACTATTCTGGACCAGGCTTTAATGCATTGTGAGGTCTTGTTCCCAACTGTTAACATAAAATGGGCTGACATTAATGGGACGTGAGATTAGTGCAGAGGACAGCATAGATATCAGCTTCAGTGAGTTGGGATAATGCAGGCAGAAATGTTCAAATGAGTTTAAGCTTGCAGTTTTGGTAGGAAGGGGGTTACACTTGGAGCTCCAACTAAGGTGGACTTTTTCTTATAGAGGTGAAGTGGTCTTCCAGCCTAAAGCAGTGCAAATTCCATCAATTAAATGGGTGGCTCTCACACTGATGGATGTTCTTGTTCAGGAAATGAAGAGTGGGTCTTGTTTTTTTTTTTCTCTAGTTTATATGGCATTTCTGCAAGGGGGAGGAGGGCAAAGTAGATCTTACATTTACCGAAAGATCTGCTTTAACCTAAAGATAAAAAGTAATAGATGGCCTTCCATCATACAGACACTTAGTAAAAGTTTAGTTTAAACTTAAACCCCTAACCTATCACTGAAAACTACCACTTGCTCCATCCTCCCATAAACTCAACCTTAATTAACACTCAGTTAACCTCTTAAGACGTAACCTCCTACCAACCCCAAAGGATAACCAGTAATGTATAGCTATAAATTGAAGTACGTAAAGAAACACATAAAACAGCTCAAGGGACTTACAGTCGTGTTCTTGTGTTGATGCCTCTTCTATTAAGTCAGTGGTTCTCAACTCCTGTCCTCAGGAACCACCAACAGGCCAGATTTTCAGTATTACCTTGGGGAGATGCAGACTAGAATACTGCAATCACTGAACAGCAAATGATACCACCTGTGATGTATTTCAGTTGTCCTGCAAACCTGGCCTGTTAGTGGGTCATGAGGACAGGAGTTGAGAACCACTGTATTAGGTGAACTCCTCCTCCTTCCATGCCCCCCACTGCCACCCCTGTAATCTTCTGGTGTGGCAGGGATTAAAGAGATACTAAAAGTACTTTTTTTTTTTATTAAAATAAAAAAGATGCTATATTTACCCACTCTGTGCAATGATATTGCACAAAGCAGTTGCTTTTCTCCTCTTTTGCAGTCCAGCAATGTCTGCTCCTTTTTCTTCCAAGTGCTTCCTCAGCAAGACTGCTGCTAAGGGAATACTGTACCTGTGGCTTGGCCACAACATCACCTTCTCCCCTGCTTCTTCCTTACAGGATATGACTGACAACAGCTGCCCATCATCCACTAAGAGATCGCTTTTCATTCATAGAAGCTGTAGTACGACGTCTGTGAATGGAGCAGCTGGGCGGAAAGGGTGGGCATGGTTGAGCACTCTCAATGACAGCCTGTGACAACCCCTTATTGCTATTAACCTCTGTCTCACCAGAAGATTACAGTGGCAGGGTGAGGGGGCATGGATGGTGGAGGATGTAACCTAACAGCACAAATGACATATTCTGTAAACTCAGTATATAAACTTTCAAACATCTGAATATAGATACTTGTTTATACCCTGGAAAACCTTCCAGGCTGTGCCCTACTTCTGTTGTCATTTGCAAATGCTCATTTAATCGCCTATTCACAGCACACTGGTTGTGCCATGAAATGCAGAGTGCTCTGCGCCTATGGTCATGTAATGCTCTATCTCCAGCAAGCTCACTGGATGGTAAGAGGCTCTTCAAACCTACCTACTTTCTGAAAGCCCCTTTAGTCTTCGCAGGATTTAGTGCTTATGTGAATTGAGTATGGAAGCAAATTTAGGGGAAAGAAATTAAAGAACTTCCATAATGGCTCTGGCTTTAATGATAGTGGGGGACAAAATGCCAACACACAAAAATGCAATATGCTTTATAAAAAGGGTGTATTTAGTGATCAGAGAGCACTATTTCATGCTGGTATGTGCCATATCAGCTTCTACAAACCTAAAAGCTTCTGGAACAAATGTTAAGGAAACTGACTAGTTCAGACACAAATGATACCAGCAAAGTGTATTTTATAAGATGCGGTGGTCCATCTTGAGAATGTGTTGCAGTCTTTTTTGGCCTTTGGTTGTTTTTTTTTTTGCTCGAATGGACTAAATATATGGCAAACGTTGATTGCAACCTTAAAGGAGTTGTAAAGGCAGAAGGTTTTATTTCTTAATGCATTCTATGCATTAAGATAAAAAAACTTCTGTGTTTAGCAGCCTCCCCAGCACCCCCTAATACTTACCTGAGCCCCATCTCTCTCCAGCAATGTCCATGAGTGTCTTAGCCGCCTGGGACTTTCCTCCTGATTGGCTGAGACACAGCAGCGGGACCATTGGCTCCCACAGCTGTCAATCAAAGTCAGTTAGCCAATCAGAAAAGAGAAGGGGTGGGGTCGGGGATGGGGCTCCTTGTCTGAATGGACACATGGAGCTGTGACTCGGCTCTGGTGCCCCCATAGCAAGCTGCTTGCTGTGGGCGCACTTGACAGGAGGGAGGGGCCAGGAGCAGTGAAGAGGAGGATCTGAGCTGCTCTGTGCAAAACCACTGCACAGAGGAGGTAAATATAACATGTTTGTTATTTTTTTTAAAAATGAGACTTTAAACGAGACTTTACAATCACTTTAATGTACCTATAAATATGCATGTTATAATCAATGTACAGTAAAAATTGGCTTAACTAAATACAAAACAATAACAAAATTGTATATTAAAGGATTCCTCCTATTAAAGGACTCCATTGCTTAGCTTTGTTTTAAGAAAAATCCAATTTCCTGGCTGCCATGCTGATCTTCTTGTTTCAGTATTAAAGAATATTAATATTAGAGGAAGTAAACCACCCTCTAATGTTTGTACCTATGGGTAAGCCTATCATAAAGCTTACCTATAGGTACTGCAAATATCTCCTAAACTGGCACCGTTTTGGAGATATTTGCTGTATACTGTGCCGATTACGTCATCGGCGCATGCGCGGCTGCTGGTGCAGTTTCTTAAGTGCCGTGTGCCGTGACCGGTGGTTCCCGCACGCATGTGCGGGAGTGACGTCACGCGACCACAGGCCAGTCACAGAGCCGGAGACCATGGACCCAGAAGAAAGACTGGCGAAGATGGATGTGGCCTGCAGCAGTGACGACAGGGGCTTTGCTTGCAGATAAGTGTCACATAATGTGCTAGTATGCGATGCATACTAGCACATTATGCCTTTACTTTGCAGGTAAAAAAAAAAAAAGAATCAGTCGAGTTTACTTCCTCTTTAAGACCAAAGGATCAGCCAAGGCTACTAGCATTTCTAGAAGGAGATCAACCTTGCATTTCTCTTATTATAGGTCTACTCTAAAACTAGCCTTGGCTGTAGTAAAATAGCTGCAGTATGTGAAATCCCAGTTGCTGGAAAGCAATGATATAAACTAAAGCAATATTTCTGCAAACAGTTTACCACTAACAGTGCCTATTCTCTTTACTGAATAACAAGTGAAATCAATATTCAGATTCAGAAGTCAAGTGCAGCATGCTCTCTAGGAACAATGGTATTTACCATGTGTCCACAGGAATGAGTAGAAAAAAAGGAGCTACCTATGATGGCTTTTTCTTACAGATACATGCTATTGGGTTGTCATTCTGATCTTGGACTCATTACCCAATAGCTCAGTGATATGAACAATCATGCAGGATGGAATTAAAACTTTTCAGTCTGTATACTTGTTCCAGATCAGTAACTCACAAGGTTATGAACGTACAATAGGTAAAAAAATCCACAGCCTGCACCTTTAAAAAGCAAGTCCATAGATTTCTAGCCCCACAAATTTCCATTAATCCAACATTTCAAGAGAAACATTTCATTATCATAATGTTAAACCTTACAATTTAGATGTTTCTTTCATTGGGGTTGATTTACTTAAGGCAAATAGACTGTGCCCTTTCCAAGAGCAGTTGTTCCAAAGCTTAGTAAATGAGCAGAAGCTCTGCTGACTTCCATCATCCAATCATCTGCAAGCAAACATACTGTTTTTTTTTTTTCCTTGCATGTGATTGGGTATTCTTTGTAAAATTAAGCTTTACCTCATTTACTAAGCTCTGGAGCAATTGCACTTGCAGAGTGCAACCGCACTTTGCAAAGTGCACACTCTAGTTGCCTTTAGTAATTCAACCCCCTTGTGTAGTTATATAGGATAGAACAGATCATATTATTTTTATCCAATTCTGTTGATGGTCTCCCTTCCTGAGGGAGACTGTAGAAAAAAAGAATAGTGTTGTCCCTTTTACAGATACACTTTTTGCTTGATGACCAGACATGGAAACTACTAATTCAAAGGCATATATGTACATTTTAAATATATATCCCTAAATTGTATATGTTCACATTTAGGATGGTTAAGAACCTTACTGTTAGTAATACACTAAATTAGGAAGCAACACATAGCCATCTCCACATTACCCAGTACGGTACAAGCCTGATATCTTGACATCACCCAACATATTTATAAACTGTAACAAGAAAGCAATTCATTTTGATAACATACCATACCTGTGGCAGTTTCATATCATTGATATCCCAGTTAAAAGGCTTGGTTTGAGACAGAAAGACTTCTTGTTCCATTTTAGAATCCATTGTATATTCAAGTGTTATTGCAGGTGGTCTGGGCAAGGACAGCTTGCTTTAAGCTAGATCTGACCACATCCAAGCAGTTGTGACAAGGAAGTCACTTCCTAAAGCTACTGTAATAAATGACACAAACAGCACAGTATGAGGGGAAAAAAAACTTCTTGCCTTGCCAGAAAAACTTGTTTTCGAAGCTGTTTCACAAAACTTATGATGAACCTGTAGGGATACAAATATGGGTGCTGTTGCTGCTCATTAACATTTTAAAGGGGCAGACTGTGGGGCTTCCATTTTCATCTTACCTTTCTGAGTCTCTGGCTTGGAGCGAGTATGCAGACACTGAGGTCCTGCATGATTGTTCCAGGTTGGTGACATACTAGGTTGTAAAGACAGGATATAGTTAATAGTTTGCAATGATGGTGTTCCACATTTCTATCTTCACAGTGTATTGGGCCAAGCATATACTCACATAAAATGGCAAAATCTATTTTGTATTGAAGCAAATAAAAAAGGAAACAGTACTTTCATTCAAAACACAATTTTGAGCGTCAACCATACTGATAAAAATATAGTTACAAAAAAAAAAATGCTTCTAACTTTCCTAAAGATTCTATTAAGTCAATATAACTTGCAGGATTTACTGTGAGTGCCTATGTCATTTGGTTCCTTCTATTTTCTTGACCTTTATGTTGATTCTATTGGCAGTATTGTACATTATACTACCCGTTTACAGTGTGTCCCCAGTAGGGTAAACTATACAGTTATCTATAGGTAAAACATATGTCGCTTTTTATGCTTGGAATTATCTTATATGTTTACTATGTTATGATCTATGGAAAACATATTGGAAACTGTATAACAAAACTGAATGCTGCCAAAAAATGTATAGTTTTTAAAAAAAAGTAGATTAGTAGTAGCGGTATGTGAGATACAGTTGTGCTCATAAGTTTACATACCCTGGCAGAATTTATGATTTCTTGGCTATTTTTTAGAGAATATGAATAATAACACAAAAACATTTTTTCACTCATGGTTAGTGTTTGGCTGAAGCCATTTATTATCAATCAACTGTGTTTACTCTTTTTAAACCATAATGACAACAGAAACTACCCAAATGACCCTGGTTAAATGTTTACATACCCCATTTCTTAATACCATGTATTGCCCCCTTTCACATCAATGACAGCTTGAAGTCTTTTGTGGTATTTGTGGATGAGGCTCTTTATCTTCTAGGATGGTAAAGCTGCCCATTCCTCTTGGCAAAAAGCCTCCAGTTCCTGGAAATTCTTGGGCTGTCTTGCATGAACTGCACGTTTGAGATCTCCCCAGAGTGGCTCAATGATATTGAGGTCAGGAGACTGAGATGACCACTCCAGAACCTTTACTTTATTCTGCTGGTCGACTTGGTCTTGTGTTTTGGATTATTGTCATGTTGAAATGTCCAAGTACATCCCATGCGCAGCTTTCTGGCTGATGAATGCAAATGTTCCTCCAGTATTTTTTGATAACATACTGCATTCATCTTACCATCAGTTTTGACCAAATGTCCTGTACTTTTGTAGCTCACACATCCACATCAGCGATCCACCTCCTTGTTGATTTTTGGGCATTTATTGGTTTCTGGGGGCTATGGGTGCCTTGTGCTGGGATGCGTCCTGTCCTCCCGTACCTCGTCGGCCTCGGGAGCTGTGACACGTGCTCCCCCTTTGGGCTGGGCGGGGGCTCTTACACCACACGTCGGCGTCACAGGTTGCGCGCCGGATGTGCGGCGTCCGATGGCGCCGTTTTTCCGGTTGGTGCTGTCATCCATCCTAGCGTGTTCTAGGAGAGGTATAGATTGGCGCCATTGGCTGGGCGGTATCGGCCGCCCAGGTGGTGGCCCCTCCCTCTCCACCTGCACACCTCTGTGACGTTGGGGGATGTCCAGGGGCGGCGCCCATATAAGGGGCAGTCACGCATTGCAGGCGGACATGTGGGAGCACACTCATCACACAGACCGTTATGGAATTTGATCCACATTTTCACATTAGGTATGTTGGTTCTAACACTATCATTTTCACACGTTGCACCTAGTTTTTATACCACCTATTCCTTTGTTATATTTCCATCCACACAATGAGCTCCAACCCAACACATATTTTCATTAGACATACATTATTCTTTATTTTATTTTTTTTTTTCCACAAATCCCATTACTTCTCATTTATCACTTCCTAGATACCTCACATGACATTTCCATCATCACCACCACATGGGTGTGCTGCACCATGTCTGTCCGGTGTGTGGTCTGTCCCGCTGCGGGTTGCCACTGGTGTTCACGCCCCCCAGAGCTCCCGAGGCTGATGTCCAGGGTTGGTTGGCGGTCTCTGGCATTTGTGCCCCACTTCCTGACCACTATATTATGTAAGTTCTATCTGGTGGGTTTACCTGCCACTTTTTGAGCTTTAACTATATTTGGTATTTTGTTTCTATATAAAATTTCTTTTTTTCTAGATTGGCCTGCTCCTGACGAGTGATAATTAACTAATCACGAAATGCGTAGAGCCACCATCGGCCTCAATTTCATAGTATTAACAATATATGACTGTGTATTGTACCTTAACATGTACATTTTTTCTGGTATGCTCAAAATCCCATCTGCATTCTTGGGTAATGACTCTGGTATGAACCATGGTTACTATGTGAACATGTGGGGATATTCTTGAACTATGTAAACTATTGCAATGGAAATCCATGCAGTGTTTTGTATTTTTCAAATTGGTATATTTCTGTAGAGCATGGTCTCACATTAATATATATATGCCGTGTTTGATCAATAAACAAGATTTTATACTCAAGTATTCTACCTACCAATGTGCGCCTCATTTAAAGTCCCACTTCCTGTCCCCCCTCCCATGTGCGACCCTGATTAAATGTTTACATACCCCATTTCTTAATACTGTGTATTGCCCCTTTTCACATCAATGGCAGCTTGTAGTCTTTTGTGGTATTTGTGGATGAAGCTCTTAATCTTCTCAGATGATACAGCTGCCCATTCCTCTTGGCAAAAAGCCTCCAGTTCCGGGAAATTCTTGGGCTGTCTTGCATGAACTGCACGTTTGAGATCTCCCGAGAGTGGCTCAATGATATTGAGGTCAGGAGACTGAGATGGCCACTCCAGAACCTTCACTTTATTCTGCTGGTCGACTTGGTCTTGTGTTTTGGATCATTGTCATGTTGGAATATCCAAGTACGTCCCATGTGTAGCTTCCTGGCTGGTGAATGCAAATGTTCCTCCGGAATTTTTTGATAACATACTGCATTAATCTTACCATCAGTTTTGACCAAATGTCCTGTACTTTTGTAGCTCACACATCCACATCAGCGATCCACCTTCTTGTTTCACAGGCCTCGTTGACTCCTCTCCAAAGGTAACATTTATGGTTGTGGCCAAAAAGCTCAATTTTGGTCTCATCGCTCCAAATTACTTTGTGCCAGAAGGCTTGAGGCTTGTCTCTGTGCTGTTTGGCGTATGTAAGCGGGATACTTTGTGGCATTTGCGTAGTAATATTGTACATAAATACTGCGCACCTGGTATAGGATAAATAAGTTATTATAATAAATCAGCAGCTGACACTCCAATTGACCAATTTGTGTAGATACATATTAAAAACTAGTGCAGCGCTGCACTAGTTTTTAAATATAATTTGCATAGTAATGGCTTTCTTCTGGCGACTCGACCATGCAGCCCATCTTTCTTCAAGTGCCTCCCTATTGTGCATCGTGAAACAGCCACAACACATTTTTTCAGAGAGTCCTGTATTTCAAGTTATTTGTGGGTTTTTCTTTGCATCCTGAACAATTTTCCTGGCAGTTGTGGCTGAAATTTTAATTGGTCTACCTGACCGTGGTTTAAGGTTGTGAGGTTTAAGGGTTAACATTAGGAATATGGGTTAATAGTGTTTTTGAAGGTAAACTTGACTTGTAGCTTTGCAGATTTTTTAGTACTGGAATAGGAAAAGTGCCAATCTAATTTTTATATAACTGTTACTATCTTTGTTGGAGAGATTTGCCCTAATTTCCTATTTTATGACCACACAAGGGAGTAATGGGGTCCTCAAAATAGACATAGATAGCAATGAAGCCTGACAGATGTTAGGCCTCCCCCATTCTACCAAAAGAAGTGCTTACATTGCTGCTAGCTGTATTGCTTGCTGCTGTATAAAAAGTGCTTTCACTGCTGTCGGTATACAATCTTTTAAGCCTAAACTTAAAGCATATGTTTAGCCTAATATTTTTTTGATAGAGTAGGGACGAGTTAAACCTATTTTTTCCAGTCTCTGTACCATTAGAGGGATTTCTGTTCACTTTCTGTCCCTGAGTCAGAAGTGAGAAAAAAAATCTCTATACTGTGAATGAAATTCCCCTTTTCGACAGCTGTCACCAAAACAGGTTTGTCAATTGGAACATTTATATTTACCTACCTCTCTTGTGACAGCTATAACATTTCAGGTTTCCCAACACTTTCTGTATAGGTGAAAATGGTCACCAGAACAAATAGAAAGGGTGAATCTACCTATTAGATGGCAATACAAACTTGACAGGAGTTCTACCACCTCCCCAGTACACGTAAAGCAAAAAAAGAGGGGGAAGGGGGGAGACAGCACAACTTTCTAGTTGTAGTATACGTGAAAATATGGGTAAAAAAGTGCAACCAACTCTCAGTGTAGTATTAGTGAAAACGTTGGTGTGAAGATGAGCATATAAATGCACTCACATTTGGGAGCTGAAGCAATGGCATTACTCACAAAATCCAGCAAATGGTGACCTCTTATCCATCCATGATAAGATGCTTGATAAAGGGGATGAAACGTGTAGCTCTGCCACCGTGTGTGACATCTTCACAACCTCATTTCTACAATCTGACTGCACACTATCAGTGCAGTACCTTTGTACAATTGTCCTTTAATAAATTCCCCTTCCAGCTAAATTTCAGTGCTTCCAACTAGGACTAATACTTACCTTCAGCCCCAATCCAACAATCTTCACTGTGCTGTCCCACTCAGAGAAACATAGCCTTTCTCCTGAAAATGGCCACTCTGTACTGTGTATGTGTGCTGCAGCCCATTAATTCCTATGGGAAGGCTCTACTCATTGTGGCCTCCAAGGGCTGTTTGAAGTATGACTTTCTCAAAAAAAAAGAATGGGGCCAATGCATGCCTGCACAGTATGAAGTGGCCATTTTTGGAAGAAAGGCTGCCTGGTTCTGAGCGAGACCACACAGTGAAGATTACTGGAATGGGACTGAAGGGAAGAATTTGTGCAAGTTGGATGCACTCACAGGGGTGGGGGGAATTTATTTAAGGACAATTGTATAAAGGTACAGTTTAAAGGACTGTATACCGATATATGCGTATCTACAAAATGTGGTCAAAAGATACAAATGGAAGAAAAAAATAATGTGATGCATCCAGATTATAATAGAGTACAGAATCAGGCGGTAACCGTCTCTCTTTTGCCTTCTTGAGCACCCTAGGCCCAGGAGAGCTTAGTTTACAAATAGCCGCATCTAGCTTTGAAGTCAGAGCTCTGCTATACCACCCCCTGTCCTTCCATATGTTTCAACCCCTCAAAACCAATAGAGTGGCTTGTATTGCAAGGGCTGAAAATCAAGGTTTACATACTGAGTGCCATGGATTTACCAAAGATAAAAGGCTTGTACTCCTTTCAGTGGCTACGCACTGGTTTCAACTTATTAAAAAAGTAGATTGTTCCTTTAGCCCAGCAATGTTTTCTTTACCTCACATACCCAATCATGTGCAAAAGAAATTCCTATTTTTATTTTTTATAATTCTCCACATGGCTTGCTAGACCCTTTCACACCTTCATGTTTTAACGCGTACAATGCAAGTGTCAAAAAAAATGTCATTCAATGAGACTGTTCAGATGTATGCAGTGCAGTTTGAAAAAATGAGGCATGTCGCTTTTTTGTGCATTTTCATGCGCTGTGATTCCAAGTAGAATAATGAAAATGTGTGAAGACATGCTACAAAACATGTTAAAATAAATAGATGAAAAAACTAACTACAACGGACACAGATTTTATAAATAAAGAGTAAAAAGCCTTTCTTTATGGGTACCTGAATAGAAAACATTATCATCAGTAATTGTCATCACACAGACTCATACTTAGTATAATTGTATTTAGTTAGATGCAGAGAAGCATGTTCTTGAAAAAATACCAGTATAGAACTTGTTCCCAATTAACACAATAATTTAAAAAAGTAGTAAAGAAGGGTAGAAATGAAGAAATAAGAAGGAAAGAGTGGGGGTCTATTCCATTTTAATAAATCAAATAAGCAACAAAGAGTAGTATTTTCCTGCATTAATATTCTGTAATAATAAAAATGTTTACTGAAATGTAAAAGTCATCTAATCCATCGACAGCCATGCACAGGCTTGATGCATGCAGCACAGTACAGAAGAGTAATTCTCTACAAAGCTTTTTTTCCTGCTCAGAATATTAATATTAATAAAATTATATTAATATAGCAGGAAATACTTTTCCCCTAAAAAAGCCATACCAGACCCTTAATCTAAGCATGCTAGCATGTGCCCTTACCATTAACTGGGGGGGGGGGGGGGGGGGTTGCCTAACAAAGCACTTTGTCCCCATGTTGATAAGGACAAAGGCCTCTTCCCCACAACCCTAGTTTGATGGTTATGGAGGTCTGTGGGGGGAGGGTAGCTTATCAGAATCTCAAAGCCACCTTTAAAATTAGGGGCCCCTCCGTCTCTGGGACATTATGCCTTCGAGCATGTTGTGGTCTTTTGGGGCTCTAACCTCAAAATATAAACTCCCCCGCTGGATGTATTTTAGGTATCTTCAGCTAAGGCATGCTGCACTTTCCCAGTTCCCCATTGCCCCTGTGATGGAGGCGGATCCGATTGAGGACTTGATTGCACAGGAATCACTAGATAAACCCCTCTCTGCGCTTTATAGGGCCCTACTTAATGTCCAGTCCTCTAGAATGGACAAGTTGTGGGAGAAATGGCATACTGACATTCCCGAGTTGGATAGGGAGGAATGGGAGGAGTGCTTGGAGGACTGTTCTAGGCTCATGATAGCCTCCAAGGACAAATTGCTGCAGACTAAATTCATACACAGGGTGTATTATACACCACAAAGGCTACGCAGAGTTTACCCTCAGCGTTCCCCGATGTGTCCCAGATGCCAATTGGAGGAGGGATCATATGTTCATATGTTTTGGAACTGCCCACAGGTGGCATTGTTTTGGGCCGCAATTTTTGCCTGAAATAATGCCCAACTGCAGCTGACCCTAAGTTGTTCCCCTGCTCTAGCGTTGCTTGGAATTTACACAGATGATCAGACACCTAGATATATGAAGACACTGATTTTGTACCTTCTCTACTATGCCACAAAAGAGATCTTGTTCAGGTGGACATCCCCCCCCCCCCTCCACCCATGGTGTGCTCTTTGGAATCTGCAATTAACAGGGTGCTACCAATGTATAAACTCACATATACAAATAGGAACTGCCCCCAGAAATATTAGAAACTATGGCAACCCTGGTTAAATGATACATAAATTGATGTGATATAGATGAATAATTTAGTACAGGTTACTGTGTATTACTATTATACTAACACCAAGAAAATGTTGATGAGCTAATCCCCTCAGCGGGGACTCAAAGTGGCAGCCTTGATGTGCGTAGTACTGTTATAGACTTACAATTCTGTACTAATTCTGGCTATGTAACCCTATATGACTTTTGTAATACTGCTATCCATATCTATCAATAAAGAGCAATTTTGTTTGTAAAAAAAAAAAAAAGAAAAAATGGGGCCCCCAGATACCCGTTATGCCCTATGTGAATGATTAAGGGGTATATGGTACACCTTGCTCGTTCACCAAAAAAAATGTAAAGACACTCAAACATTTGACAAATCTTTAATTTAAAAAAAATAAAATCTCATATAATGTTTCTCGTTGTAAATCCATCACGATGCCCGCTGATCGCCAACTTGAAATGAAGAACCCAACAGACCCAGTGCAGGGACAGGGAATGGCCATGTAAGCCAATGTACCCAATTGCTAGGGATGCAGCAGGTGTCAGAAGCTTCCTTGACTTTGACAATGGCTTTTGTAAGCCCTATCTGTATGGCATAAAAATAACCTGGCAAGGATTTTAACCCTCACCTACTGCCCAAAGCTAACAAAACGTTTTGGCTATACATACACTTTATATTAAACTATTAATCACACTGGACATTGGATTTATTATTAAGAAACCCAACTGATTATATGCTAACCTATTCCAGACACCTTCCAGACATCTTGAATTTTAGATTGTACATGATAGCTAATGTGATAAAAAGACCCCACATCCAATATAAAGAAGGTTAGAGAACAGAAGGTGAAAAAGTCTGCCAGCAGAATTACTGCTTCTCTGCTTTCATGTAAACAATGGCTCAATTCATGAAGAATTGGAAACGTAAAACAAAATAATCTTCAACGTAGCAGAAGAGCTTGGAAGGAAGTCTGTTTAGAAGAAAAGCTTCTGGTAAATCTGCAATATGAGAAGGTAACTGCAATTCTTGACAATACAAATGGTACAAGATGTGCTATACTAAAATAGCAGAGGAAAAGAACTACTGAGAAGAGGCTACATTCCAAGTGTGAAGTCAAGGATGCTCCTATCACCCGCAATCAATGTGACATTCCTGCACACTGGAAGAAATAATTTGATAAACTCCTGAATAGAAGCAAATGTCAGGATAGATTGGAATAGTCACCTGTTCTGAACAGGGCCGTGTTTAAGGCAGGGCAAAAGGGGCAGCTGCCCTGGGCCCTGTCATTGTTGTGGGGCCCAAAGCAGCTGCCTCATACTTGCCAACTATCCTGGTTTAAATTCCCTTGACGTTTTAGACCTGTGCTGTGTCCCCATATCTAAGTGCTGCTACTAAAGCTGCCCAACTCTGCCCTATTGTTGTGTACAGATGACTCACCTGCAGACCCTATGTTTACATGTAAATAATCGGCATTGATATGTAAATATGGGAAACATTCATATGTAAATAGTGGTGGCCAGCTGCGCTGATATGTAAACAAAGGTGGCATTCATATGTATATCATGCCCCCCCGAGGTCATATTCACCATCACCTATACTGGATGCTTCCCACTGGGGAGACAAAGGCATGCTTGAAATCCCACAGCACATGTCAGCAGATGCGTGAGGGTGCAAATAATAATTGATGGCACTGCAGTGTATCTGCTAAAGGGCAGCACATTCTGTGGTGTCAGGAAACAGGAAAGCGACTTTGCGCTTCCCAGTCCATGGTGTGCAGGCAGTGAGATTGATGTGTTGTAACCTCTAGCAACTAATCTGTGGGCAGTAATGATGTGCAGTAACATCTAGCAACCAGTGAGCAGTATTGATGTACAGTAATCTCTAGCAACCAAACAGGCAGAAAGCATGTGCTGTAACCTGTAGCAACTAATCAGTGAGCCGTAATGTGTGCTGTAACCTCTAGCAACCAGTCAGTAACTGGTAATATATGCTGTAACTTCTGGCAACCGATCGAAATCACTGCTGATCTGATTCAGTAAACTGATTTTGAGTCTAGTTGCTATTTATTTTATGTCTCAGAGCAGGTGGAGAGTGAAATTGCATGGAGGGGGGCCCAAGAAAATATTTGCCCAGGGTCCAATCAATATTAAAGACGGCCCTGGTTCTGAATAGTCTAAAAAGGAGTCGGAATGCAGGTATCATGAAAAACAAAACATTGACAGGCATAGATATTATCACTGTAATAGAACTATTGGTGGTTGATCATATCTCAGGAGCAGATACCATCAGATGATTCACACCATTAGGATCAACGACTGAAACTATGCAGTCATTTTTCCACATAAAAAGGAAAGTCAATAGTATATGGAAATTATAGAGGTATATATGCTTTGTATATGCTTCCAAAGCCCTCTCCAATGTTTTTTAACTCCACCTCTTAGAATATACAAATAAATTACCAGTGTGAATG
>BLSH010508279.1:878632-891448 GCA_018402905.1 Glandirana rugosa
ACAAACCCATGTTACAGAGTACTGGCGCGTTAACAGTAAGTTTTACACTGTCGTGACTTTCGACTTTTAACCAGACCCGCCCTTCCCTCCATTCACAGACCATAACTTCACCAATTTGACGGGAGCAAATGTCTGACTTCAGGTAAGGAAACTAGATTTTACTGATTCACAATGTTACAAAGAGATTCGGTATAAGAATATTTGAACCGTCCGACGGACAAACAAAAAAACTGTCGACAGTTTTTTAACGTTTTGTAGGTAAGGACCGTTTCGTTCGGTCCCTGTGACTCTTGCACTGGGCCTTCACTGACTTCAATACCAGACACTTACCTCCCTTCCCGCCCAGACCAATTTTCAGCTTTCAGTGCTGTCACATTTTGAATGACAATTGCGCGGTCATGAGACATTGTACCCAAACAAAATTTTTATCATTTTTTCCCCACAAATAGAGCTTTCTTTTGGTGGTATTTGATCACCTCTGGGGTTTTTATTTTTTGCGCTACAAATAAAAAAAGAGCGAAAACTTTGAAAAAAAAAATTTTTCTTCGTTTTTATCACAAAACTTAGCAAATAAGTATGCTTTCTTCATCACTGACGGCACTGATGAGACTACACTGATGGGCACTGATGAGGCAGTACTGATTGGCACTGATGAGGCACATATATGCGGCACTGATAAGCAGCACTGACTGGTACTCATAGGCGGCACTGATGGGTACCGATGGTCACTCATAGGCGGTACTGATAGGTGCCACTGGTGAGCACTGATCAGTGGCATTGGTGGGCGCCAATGATAGATGGCACTTTTTGGAGGCATTCCCTGGTGGTCATGGGTGGCATCCAAGATGGGCACTGAGTGCCATCCCTGTTGGGCATTGTGCCCCTTACCTGGTGGTCTAGGGTGGGCTCCCTGGGTGAGTATTCTCTGGTGGGCTCCCTGGTGGTCCTGGGTGGCGATCCTAGGGGGGGCTGCACTGATAAACATTCAGTGCAGACCCCCCCTGTCAGGAGAGCCGCCGATCGGCTCTCCTCTACTTCCATCTGCAGACACGAGTAGAGGAAAAGCCAATACATGGCTCTTCCTGTTTACACTGTGATCAGCCGTGATTGGTCACGGCTGATCACCTGCTTCCGATGGAAGCCCTTTACCAAGATCGGTAATGCGGTGTGTCAGACTGACACACCGCACCACCGATCGCAACAATGTGCGCCCCCGCGATCGCAGGTTACCCTGAATCCCGTCATATGATGTCCGGTCAGGATAACTGAACCACCGCCCGGCCATCATTTTGCTATAGGCTGGACGGGAAGTGGTTAACCATTTAAAAAGAATAAATCTTTTTCTGACACTTGTTGCTTACAAGTTAAAAATCAGTATTTTTTGCTAAAAAATAACTTAGAACCCCCATCATTATATGTATATTTTTAGCAGAGACCCTGGAGTATAAAATGGTGGTTGTTGCAATATTTTATGTCACACTGTATTTGTGCAACAGTCTTTCAAACACATTTTTTTTTGGAAAAAATACACTTTAATGAATTAAAAAAAAACTAAACTGTAAAGTTAGCCCAATTTTTTGGTATAATGTGAAAGATGATGTTACACCAAGAATCGTGAGAGGATCGTAATCTTTATTCTAAGCAAAAAAAAAATTGTGATTCTCATTTTGGCCAGAATCGTGCAGTTTTACTAAAAAGGGTAGCGTTGGCTCTGAGATGGAAGGACCCTTAGCTTTTGGGTAGAACTGAATAATGGAGCATTACCAAAATATATCTAACCTACAATTCTAGGGGCTGCCATAAAAAGTTTAACAAAATATGGTCTGAGTGGATGAAATCAGTGTCCGGGGATATAGAGGTGTAGACACAATACGTTTAGAAGCCCTAGTTGACTATATCAAGGTTTACATTGGCACTATTTACAAATGCACAAAGGTAAATGGCTCCTTGTTACAGTATCAAAGGTGGTCTGCATTACTAATACACAAAGTTGTGTTTAAACCTCCTTGAATGTTATGTTCTTTATTATATTATCAAAAATAGTATCATAAAGGTACAAGAGTATGGTGTCCATCATACTAGATTAAAATAGGATAGTAGGAGTTCATGTAATGATATATTAAAACTGATCTCATGTAATTTGTGATATGTAATGCTACCGATTTCATTTATATCATGCAATGTACACAATACTTTCACACTGAAGCAGGAGCCGCGGTCGCGGTAAAACCCCGCTAGTTTTAGCGGAGTTTTACCAGCGATATGGCTCTGCTATGCGGGTGGGAGCACCGCGCTTTTAACCCCCCACCAGGGGTTAAAACAGGGTTAAAAGTGCCGGCGCTCAGCGCTACCGAGGCGGTGTGCAGCCGCTTCGGAAACGCTTGCCATTCATTTTAATGGCAGGGGCGGTAGAGGAGCGGTATATTACCGCTCCCCTCACCGCCCCAAAGATGCTGCTTGCAGGACTTTTTGTAACGTCCTGCTAGCGCACCGCCCCAGTGTGAAAGCACCCCAATGTAAAAGCTTTCACATTGGGGTGGATTGGGGGGGATTTTTGAGGCGCTTTACAGACGCTATTTTTATCTAAATAGCGTCTGTAAAACGCCTCAGTGTGAAAGGAGGCTAAGAGTTGGATGTTGTAAATTTTATTTGAAGCTTGAATAAATTTACCTTTTTAAAAGAAATGACTTAACAGTGAATTGACCTTACTGTCATATAATAGCTCTGTACATTATTGCAGCACTGGGTTTACCTGAATGTAGAAATTGCCGAAGAGGATGATCAGAGAGATCATATAGCAGTTCTGGAAATACAGCCAACCCATTGGGAAATCACAGCGCCAAATCATCGCACAGCTGGTCTGAGTCATTGTCAGGACAAATTGAGTCTGCAGAAAAATAACACAATTGCAGGGGGTCACATACAAAACACTGGTCTTCCAATGAACTGTTGACAAAGAAAAACTACAAATAATAATAATATTACAGGTGTATGCAACCTATGCTATCAAACCGGAACTCTGGACCTTATTGCAAAGTGTATACGGTAAAACTGTATTCCCCATGAATACCCAATCATGAACAAGGGATTAACAAAATACATGTTTTTGCTAGCACATGTGTTGGCATGGAAACACAGCTTTATCTTATTTACCAAATTAAACTTTGCCATTTGGACAGCCTAACATAAAAATAGGGTTAGAACACCTGTCAGTTTTTTTTCCATCTGTGCCACACAGAGATTTCCCTTCATTTCCTGTTTCATAGCCAAAACAGAAAGTGAGAAGAAATCCCTCCAAAGTGAGGGAATCTAGGTGTGTCACCAGAACTAATGTTCCCATTGGAAGATTTCCTCTCTATTACTGTTCTGGTATCCTCCCAAAATGTAGGATTTCCTTTTACTTTCACTTTCAATGATAATGGTAAACAAGACAAAATAGAGGGTAAATCTCCCAAATTGGGTCATAGACAGCAAGAAAAACTGACAGGTGTTCTAATCCCTCTCCATTCTATACAAAACTAAAAGAAAAAAAAAAAAAACGTTTTACCTTTAGTTGCACTTTAACCGGTTCTGGGTCGGCTTGCGTACATTTACTGCTGCAGAGAGGCTGGATAGCGAGAATCGCCATCTATAAAAGGCGACTTGTGCGTGCACAGCTATACCGCCACACTTTCAAGCAGTATGGCCACGGGTCGGACGGACTTGATGTCCGCTGGCGACCTGCAATCGCCTGGCAAAGGAGAAAAACAGGGAACTGCCGATGTAAACACGGCGTTTCCCAGCTCTGTCAGGCGTCATGTAAGAGATCTACTGATCCCGGTCACTGGGATCAGTTAAATATCTTATGCCCCTGGCAGCCCAGCCCCCTCACAGTTAGAACACGCCACAGTTAACCCCTAGATTGCCCCCTGCAGGTTAACCCCTTCACTGCCAATGACATTTACACAGTAATCAGTGGCTATTTAAATGTCTGTATAAATGTCATTGGTCCCAAAAAAGTGTCAAAAATGTCAGACATGTCCGCTGCAATATCGCAGTCCCGATAAAAATCGCAGATCGCTGCCATTACTAGTAAAAAAAAAATAGTAAAAACACCATAAATTAATTCTCATGGTTTGTAAATGCGGCAACTTTTGTGCAAACCCATCAATAAGCGCCGATCTCGATTTTTTATTACCACAAATATGAGGAAGAATATATATCGGCCAAAACTGATGAATAAATTAGGTTTTTTATATATTTTTTTGGATATGTTTTATTTAGTAAAAAATATTGTTTTTTTTTTCACTCTTTTTTTGTTAATAGCGGTGATCAGAAATGACGCAATACCACCAAAAAAAAAACTCTATTTAAGGGAAAAAAGGGCGTTAATTTAGTTTGGTACAACATCACACAGCCACCACTTGTCAGTTAAAGCAACGCAGTGCCGAATCAGAAAAAGTGCTCTGGTCCTACAGTGGGAAATCCTTCCGGGGCTGAAGAGGTTAAAGGAGTTGTAAAGTTCCAAGGTCTTTCACCTTAATGCATTCTATGCATTAAGGTGAAAAACCTCCTGCAGTGCAGCTGCCCCCCTTTTACTTACCTGAACCTAATCATTTCAGCATCGAAGACGAGCCCAGCAGCTCAAGACGCTGGCTCGGGTCCTCATTGGATAGATTGATAGCAACAGGAGACATTGGCTCTCGCTGATGTCAATCAAATCCAGTGACTTGGGAGCCGGGGAGTGGGGCTGAGTCCTGCTGTCTGTGTCAATGGACGTCGCAGCAGGACTCGGGAGTGCACCCGCACAGATGCCCCCAGGGAAATCGCCGGGAGGACCTCAGAAAAGGAGGATCAAGCTGCTCTGTGTAAAACCCATGCACAAAGCAGGTAAGTATGACATGTTAGTTATTTAAAGAAAAAAAAAAAACAACAAACCTTTAGTATCACTTTAAATAATATAATAAATTATTGCCAACACAGAAAAATCAAATGCTGTGAGAATTACTAAGGGCTAATTTTTAAAAATATCAACTGATCATACATAATTCTATGTAGGAGTAGAATTTGTGATACTAATAGAAGATATATGACTATAAGGCCTTATACACACATGTACGTTTTTACAGCTGCGCTTTCCAACATCTTTTGCAGCTTAAAAACGCATCTCCATGTTATTCAATAGCCCCATACACACACTGAGGTTTCTGAGCTGTAATTGGCACTGGCTTTTGTAAGCTGCAAGCAGAACCCACGACCAGCGCATTCTGAAGCTGCAGCTCTAGAGCGTTTTTGACGCTGAGCCTGCAAAACGCTCACTAACGCGCATTAGCGCCGTTAACCGGCGTTTTCAAGTCCAAAAATAGCAGAGGGATGTATTTTCAAACAAAACCTAAGGTAGCACTGACGCTCAATAAAGTCATTAATGCCAATGCAAAATGCCAATGACTTTGTGCTTTTAATGCCGATTTTTTCCTGGCGTCAGTCCTGACGTTACAGCTAGGGTTGCCACATCATCCCTTTAATCCAGGACACATATTAATTACACAGGTTCTGTGGCTAATTAAAGTGGTAATTAAACTCACTTGGTGCCTTATCTACATTAACCAGTTCCCGACGGCGCGCCGTGTTTTCACGGCGGCAGTCGGGATGCTGAGCGTGAATCGCTGTAAAAAGGCGGCGATATGCGAACAGCCACTAGGGGGCGCGCACGTGCCCGCCGCACTCCTGAGGAGTGTGCCCGCGGCTCGGGCGGACCCGATGTCCGCCGGCGAGCCGCGATGAGCGGCCACAGGGAAAGAACGGGGAACCACCGATGTAAACACGGCGGTTCCCCGCTCTGTTAGTAGGGGCATGAGAGATCTACTGATCCCTGTCACTGGGATCAGTTAGATCTCTCATGCCCATGTTAGCCCAACCCCCCCACAGTAAGAACACACCCAGGGAACACACTTAACCCCTAGATCGCCCCCTGCAGGTTAACCCCTTCCCTGCCAATGACATTTATACAGTAATCAGTGGACATTTAAATTTCTGATCGCTGAATAAATGTCATTGGTCCCAAAAAAGTGTCAAAAATGTCTGACATGTCCACTGCAATATCGCAGTACCGCTAAAAATCGCAGATCGCCGCCATTACTAGTAAAAAAAATAAATAAAAATAAAAACCCCAGAAATAAATTCTCATCATCCGTAAACGCGGCCACTTTTGCGCAAACCAATCAATAAACGCCAATTGTGATTTTTTTTATCACAAATATGAGGAATAATATTAATCGGCCAAAAACGGTGAAAAAAAATGTTTTTTTATATTTTTTTTGGATTTGAATTTTAGCAAAAAGTAAGAAATTTGTTTTTTTTTTTGCAAAATGGTCGCTCTTCTTTTGTTTATAGCGGCGAACAGAAATGACGCAGAGGCGATCAAATACCACCAAAAGAAAGCTCTATTTGTGGGAAAAAAAGGACGCAAATTTTGTTTGGGTACAACGTCGCACGACTGCGCAATTGTCAGTTAAAGCGATGCAGCGCCGAATCGCAAAAAGTGCTCTGGTCCTAAAGCTGGAAAACCTTCCGGTTGGTAAGTGGTTAAATTGGACTCAGAACTTGTGTAATTCATATGTCTCCTGGATTAAAGGTGATGTGGCAAGCCTAGTTACAACTTGTTTTTTCAATACGCCCGTGTGTATGAGGCCCAAAATTGTAATTTGGCAGCAGAGGGATACAGGTAGGTGGTGTTTTCCCTGACAGCCAGGACACAGGAAGAAAAAACACAGAAGACAAGTAACAGCTTACCAACTGGCACAGAGTGATGTACCTCTTCCACCACAGATATGGGCGCATGGCTGGAATAGCGGACAGTCCATAGTAGGAATACATGAGAACATGAATAAAGCTGTTGAGCGTAGCACCAAAGTAAGCTGGAAAAGAGAAATATAGCTGTGGGTGATATACATGGATGAAACCTATCCACAGCATAAGCCTTTAATTTGTACCCAAAAAATCCTCTCTTTCATCTCTTCTGAACGTTTTCATTGCTTGCAACTCAAACTGCATATGGTTGGATATTCTTTGCAAGTTTAAATTTTACTAAGCTAAGTAAAACTATTTTTTTTTTTTTAAGTGAACATACATGACACCTTTAGTAAATAAACTGCACTGTCTCGTTCAGAAAATAAATCTATGCAGCAGGGATGCTGCACAACACAGAATGAATGGAAAGCCCTGCCCTGCTCTGAAAGCACTGTTCAATGAGGGTGATATTCAAATGAAGGTAAAGTGACAGGACTTTCTGACTTTAGCACAACTGCCATATTTCCCAGATGCTATAAGCAAGCTACCAAATATTACTAAAAAGTATGGACTACAGCTGCTTTTTATCCAATCACGCATTCTCTCTAGTATTTTTTATTTTGTTGATTATTGTATTACTAATACAACCCTAATCCCAACAGATTTGGGACGCCATGTAATCTATATAAAAACTGAATGCAATGATTTGCAATCTCATAAACCCATATTTATTCACAATAGAAAATAGAAGACATATCAAATGTTTAAACTAAGAAAATGTACTATTTTATGAAAAAAATAAGGTCAATTTGATATTGATGGTAGTAACACGTCTGAAAAAAAAAAAAAAAAAAAAAGAGGGGGCGCAACAAAAAGCTGGCAAACTAAGTGATACTAACAAGGGCTGGAAGAACATTTTGCAACTAATCTGGTTAATGGGCAACAGGTCAGTAATATGATTGGGTATAAAAAGAGCATCTTAGAGAGTCAGAATGTCTCAGAAGTAAGATGAGCAGAGGATCACCGATCTGTGAATAGCTGCATCTAAAATTTGCCCAAAATTTTAGAATAATGTTCCTCAACGTAAACTTGCAAAGACTTTAAAGTGGTTGTCAAGTGAAAGAAAAAACACTTGCAAGACCAAGGCATAATGAGCTAGTATGCATCGCATACTAGCTCCATATGAAATACTTACCTTAGATCAACGCTGTTGCAGCAGTCCCCGAGCAGCAATGTGACCGGCGTCATGTTGTGTCTTTCTTCTTCCAGGATTACAGGCTCAGGCCTATCACAGCGCGGACTCCAGTGCTGTGATTGGCCAGAGCATGCGCACGGGAGCCATCGTTTACGGCACACTTAGTGGAGAAACTGCCCAGTCGGGCTGTTTCTTCACTGCGCATGTGCCGATGATGTCGGCACATGCATCTATACTGTATATCTCCTAAACCGTGCAGATTAAAGTGGTTGTCAAGAGTTGACGACCACTTTAAATATATCATCTACAGTACAATATATCATAAGATTCCAAGAATCTGGAGATTCTTAGCTTGCTGTGGGGGCACTCTAAGAACAGGAGGAGCCAAGATCGGCAGCAGGGGACCACAGAAGAGGAGGTTCAGCGCCACTCTGTGCAAAACTATAGGGTAGGTATAACGTTTATTATTTTCAGAAAAAAAGAAGCTCTAATACCGCTTTAAAGAGTTATTTCACCTTTACTTACTTTTTCCAGAAACCTCCCTATGCATTACAGGGTCCTTAATACATTAACATGATGTGCTCTGTTCTACAAATAAATGCTTACTTGCTCATGAAATTGTCCTCCCCTTCCCTCCTGCAGATGGCAGGACGTACCCAGTGTTCAGTGTGCAGTCCTGGAAACTCATGAACAAGCACTTTTGGCACCCCCAAACTAATGCCTTAAAGTGTTACTAAACCCACAACAGTAAAATCAGTCTGTATATGTAGCATAGCATGCTTGTTATACTCACTGCGGTACTTAAGGGGTTAATCCTCAGCATTGTGTAAAAAAAAGCTGTTTTATCCTTTATGCCATAAATCTTTCCCTCCTGCACTGTCAATCTGGGCAAGTCCATATAATACACAGCAGGGTGGTAAAGCTGCACATGCTCAGTTTGGTCTCTTATGCTGGATAGAACATTTCCTCTTTAAGTTGAACTGTTCAGGTCACATGATATTGACATCACACATGTGGGCGTGTGTAGAGGCTGTAGTGGAAATCTCCTCCTACTTGAGCACACCACTATGGACAAACTGCAGGTTATCAGGAAACCGTGGTATACAGATCATCCCAAAAGGTATATAGTGGCAGTATTTTAATGCAAAAAGAAGATTTATAAGCTGTGGGCACTGGGGGGAGGGGGGGCAGATGAACTATTTTCATATTACTGGGTTTATTAACACTTTAAGGCTAATGACAATTTGTAATGGTTGAGTCCATTTAATATCTTAAGTGATGCAGTTAGAGCAGTATTTCTCAACCAGTATTCTGTGGAACCCTAGGGTTCCTCCTGAGGTTGATAGGGGTTCCTTGAGCTATGCTGGATGATCTCCCACCTTCACTGATCACCATTGCAAGGGGGTAATTTTCTACCACTTCTAAATTGACTACTAGTGTTAGAGTGGACACTAACTACACCACATTACTTATTCTTATATTTAAAGTGGTAGTAAACTTGTTTTGGGTATTTTACCTACAGGTAAGGTTAATAATAAAGCGTACCTGTAGGTAAAATGAATAACCCCTAAAACGTGCACAGTTTAAGACCCCTTTCACACCAGAACATTTTTTAGACGCTTTACCGCTAAAAATAGCGCCTGTAAAGCGCCTAAAAAACGTACTGCTTTCACACTGGGACGGTGCGCTTGCAGGACGGGAAAAAGAGTCCTGCAAGCTGCATCTTTGGGGCGGTGTGGGAGCGATGTATAACCGCTCCTCCATCGCCCCTTCCCATTGAAATTAATGGGCTTCCGAAGCTGCTATACACCACTTCGGTTTTAACCCCTTGTTAACCCCTTCTTAGGGGGTTAAAAGCACCCCGCTGCCGTCCGAATAGCGGCGCTTTACCTCTGACGCTTGGGCGTCTAAGAGGTATTCCAGTAAGCAGCAGCCGGTGACATCACCGGAGCTTGCGTTCTGAAGGAACGACATACTCGTGCCTTCAGAGCTCTGTGCCGTGACTCCCGTGCGCATGTGCAAGAGTGATGTAATTGCGGCTCAGCCAGTCATACGGCTGGAACCCGCAAACCTGGAAGGAAGACCAGGAGCAGATAAAAGCCCTGTCAGTGGTGACATTGCACTGCTAGAGGGCTTCATTTTAAGGTAAGTTTCTCATACTGTGCTAGCATGCGATGCATACTAGCTCATTATAGCATTGCCTTGCAGGGGCAACGTTTTACTACATTACTACAGTTTTTAAACTTTCTTCATATTAATCATGCTAATATATCATGAACTGAAGGCATAATTCTTTTTTTTTTAGCATGGGTTCCCCAAGAACCTGAAAATTATTTCAAGAGTTCCTCTGGGGTAAAAAGAAATGCTGGGTTAGAGTGATGTTGTCTTTAGGGACTGAAATGGAACTGCAGCTCTCTGCAGGACACAATATTAAAAAAAAAAGCTAGATCAAGGTTTGATCTAGGTCAGTGTTAGGATCAAAGGTCAAAATCAGTATATTCTGGGCAGGAATTATTATAATTTTAAAAAAAGCACTATTTACATTAGTATGAGTGTTGGTGTGGTTTAGGTAGATAACAAAAGCAAAATGTGCACTATTGTTTCTGAGCCCTACTACGATACACTTATGTGGTATCACTGTGATCCGCAGGAGTAGGAGACTTCATTTTGGGCTGTTCCTTGGTGGTGAGTTAAGATATTAGCAACCAATATACAGCTAAATAACATTTTTATTTGTTTATTTATTTTTTTTACTATTTTGGGCCAGTTTTCTTTTGATAATAATAATAAAAACAACAGGATATATCCATTACCATTTACCAATAAAAGAAAGCCCAATTTGTTCTTAAAAAAAGGCACAGTGTAATCCACCTGGATACAAAAATAGTAACAATGATATGTACAGTTTTACTAACGTGTCAAAGTTGCAAAATTCATATAGGTGTGATGGTTATGTGTCTACAAATCTACAAATTAGGGGACACTGTGATAAGGAAATGTGTATCCTTACAGTGACTTTTAAAAGATAAAATCTAGGTTATGATACCATTTAATCCATATTCATGTTAATTTGATTACAATAGAAAACATGGCATACTGATATCCTCTTTAGTGTGCTGATGCCTCCTTGCCATGTAACAAGCTGAGTGGGGGAGTGGAGAAAAGTGAGGTCACCAACCTGTCTATGTTGTCCGACAGGGGTAGCCAAATCCCAAACCTGGCTCAGCAATATTTGAAAACTTTATTCAAGTTTGTATGTACAGTGCCTTGAAAAATTATTCATACCCCTTGAAATTTTCCACATTTTGTCATGTTACAATCAAAAAGGTAAATGTATTTTATTGGGATTTTGTGTGATAGACCAACACAAAGTGGCACATACTGTATGTGTGAAGTGGAAGGAAAATGATACATGGTTTTCAAAATGTTTTATAAGTAAATATCTGAAAAAAGTGTGGCATGCATTTGTATTCCGCCCCGAGTCAATACTTTGTAGAACCACCTTTCACTGCAATTAACGCTGAAAGTCTTTTTATGGAAGTCTCTAGCAGCTTTGCACATCTAGAAAGGACATTTTTGCCCATTCTTCTTTGCAAAATAGCTCAAGCTCTGTCAGATTGGATGGAGAGTGTCTGCAATTTTCAAGTCTTGCCACAGATTCTCAATTGGATTTAGGTCTGGACTTTGACTGAGCCATTCTAACACATGAATATGCATTGATCTAAACCATTCCATTGTAGCTCTTGCTGTATGTTTAGGGTCATTGTCCTGCTGGAAGGTGAACCTCCGCCCCAGTCTGAAGTCTTTTGCAGACTCTAACAGGTTTTCTTCTAAGATTGCCCTGTATTTGCCTCCATCCATCTTCCCATCAGCTCTGACCAGCTTCCCTGTGTTAGGAAAAAGAACTATTTCCGGCTGAAATCTGTTGTTTCCGCGGAGGTGCGCACATTTGCGCGCGTTCGTGCGCGCCCGCGTGCGCTCCCGTGCGCGTGCACGCGCCGGAAACGGCGCCAAATGGGCCTATTTAAGCCTGGAGACTGCTGGGACCAAATGCTGCTCGCTCTACAGCGTTCCCGACCTGTAAGCCCCAGCTCTGGATACCAGTTCCCGTGTTGCTCTGCCTCCTGTCGACCCGGCTTGTCCTGACCTGCTGTCTTCTACCTGCACCGACCCCGGCTACCCACGACCATCCGATTGTCTGCTCCCTTGTACCTCTGCTGCCCGCCCGTTAACGAACCGTGCTTGGACTTTGACTACTCTTTCGCCTGATCCTTTGTACCTTCCTGCCAGCCTGTTGCCGACCCAGCCTGAACGACCATCCTTCTATCTGCACGTCTCCTGGAGCATCGCCACGTCATCGGTGACCCTCCAGCCCTCGTGCCATCCCGCACTCTTGGGCCTCTGTCTCCACTACCAGGGGTCCTTGAATCGGGTGCGCAAGAGCGGTTGTTCCCTGCACAAGACAGACTCCACCGTCAGGTACGTGACACCCTGTCTGTCCCTGCTGAAGAAAAGCATCCCCACAACATGATGCTGCCACCACCATGTTTCACAGTGGGGATGGTGTGTCCAGGGTGATGTGCAGTGTTAGTTTTCTGCCACATATAGCATTTTGCTTTTAGGCCAAAAAGTAAAATTTTGGTCTCATCTGACCAGAGCACCTCCACATGTTTGATGTGTCCCCAACATGGCTTTCCGCAAACTGCAAATGGGACTTTTTAAGGCTTTCTTTTTGCCACTCTTTCATAAAGGCCAGATTTGTGGAGTGCACGGCCCAAAGCCTCGTACGCAGGATGTGAATTTCGGACGACAGAATGTCCATTTTTTGTTGGATGATTGCCTCATGTCGAAAG
>BLSH010508282.1:8907-33373 GCA_018402905.1 Glandirana rugosa
TCCCCCATGCAGTACACCGAGGAACCTATGCCAGCGACAACCGTGGCACCCAAAACTTAGACCACGAAAAGGTGACTTGCAGGATAATGCTGCCAACTCAGACACCCGCCTGGCGGATGTGATAGCTACCAGAAAGGCCACCTTCTGCGACAACAACTGTAAGGGAATGTCCCTAATCCCTTCATATGGTGGCTTCTGCAACACAGAAAGCACCAGATTCAAAACCCACGGTGCCAACAGCGACCGTATCCAAGGAGCCACATGACGTACCCCCTGTACAAATGTACGGATCAATGAATGAGACGCCAAGGGCCGTTGAAAAAGAACCGCCAGGGCCGAAATCTGCCCCTTAAGCGTACTTAACGCCAGGTTCTTGTCCAGTCCTTGCTGCAGAAATGACAGTACTCTGGACACTCTATAAGAGCGGGGGTTCCAACCCCCCTGCCTCACACCAGGTAATATAGGCCTTCCAGGTCCTATGATAAACCTTACGTGAGGAACTCTTACGTGCTTTAATCATAGTAGGGATTACGGAGTCAGAGACACCCCTATCCCTCAATACCTGGGACTCAATAGTCAAGCCATCAAAACCAGCGAGGGTAAAGCAGGGTGCAAGATGGGCCCCTGAGACCGTAGGTCTTCGCAAAGTGGAAGACGCCACGGAACATCTGCCACCATCCGAACCAAGTTGGCGTACCAAGGACGCCGAGGCCAATCCGGAGCTACCAGGATTGTCGGGATCCCCTCTGCTTCTATCCTGCGTACACCGCGCGGTAGAAACTTTAGAGGAGGAAAGATGTACAGTAGCCGATACCGACCCCAGGGCGCTACCAGTGCATCCGAGGCGACCGCCAACGGACCTCCTGTTCTGCGCACAAAGGTCTGTACCTTGTGATTGTACCTGGAGGTCATGAGGTCCACCTCTGGTGTGCCCCATTTGTGGCAAAATTGCCTTCTGCAGGTGCTGAGTGGGCGTAAGGTATCGCTTCAAAAGTCGACACCATGAATCCCAACACTCGCATACAGAACCGTAAGGAGAACCAATGGCGTCATAACAAGGTTCGCACTGCTGCCCGAAGTGTTAGACGCTTGCCCGGTGTGAGAACACCCTTGCCTGTACCGTGTCCAGAACCAGACCCAGGTACTCCAGCTGGCAAGACGGAGTTAATGATGACTCCTGCAGGTTGATCAGCCAACCGAACTCCTCTAACGTGGACACCATGATCGTTACGTTCTCCTCCAGAGCTGTAGGAGTCTCCTGATCCTCTTCGCCCTCTGAGGGTGGCTCACCCTCTGAAAGATCCACAGGTGTGACCAATGAGGCGCTTTCTAGATCCGAATCCTCCCGAGGACAGGGGGGGGGGGGTCGGCGCTTTCTGGGGGCCCCTCGGAACGGGCACCCCTGCCTGGGGAAGAACTCCCCAAACACCGCCCTCAGCTGTTCCAAGGACACTAATGATCCTGGGGTGGACTGTAGATCCGCAGGTATACCTGCCATAGAATTGCCGGCCTCTGACATCTCAGCCTTCCGACACCCCCACTGTGTGACCACCACCTCAACCCTCCAATCAACCAGGGGGACCCGGGAGGATTGCACCCACCGCTACCAGCACCCAGGAAGCGCCTTGCTGTTTGATGCCTCAGCACTCCGACCGGAAGAGCAATGCCCACAAACTACTGCACGCCAGGAGCTTGTTACTGTGTGTCAGCCACGCTGTCCAAGCGCAAACCGGAAGCCCACTTCCGTTTTTAAGCACTTCCTGCACAAGGACTGTACTTCTCCCAAACGACCACTTGGGGCCGCCAGAGAGCAGGCTGGAAACCGCATGGTCTATCAAACAATGGACGCCGCCATTACACGCGCGCGGTCGGCCACGAACGAGTGGTGCTCAATACTCCAATGGCGGCTACCCACCTAACACAGTGCTCCGGACGGTGGGTGCAGATTCGAACGTTTAGTGCAAAGGTGCCTGTGGGGGCTGGGGGGGGAGGGCCTCTAATGGACCCCCACCGGCTGGCCACCAGCAGAGCTGCCCAGGTGCCACTGTTCATGCCCCTAAAGGCGGAAGAGGGTTCCACTCACCAATCCGACGGGCGCAGCGGGTAGCCACCCGGAGCAGACCTACCTCCCCTGGGAGAGGCATTCTCTAGCCACTGGCCGCCCGCACAGAACAGGCGCTATGCGGTGGGCCCCCCTAAGGGTGCTCGCATAGTGTCGGCCGGACTGGGGAAAGATTAGGATTCAAGATATCCTCTATACCACTAGCCAGCTTCTTGATAGCAGTCTTCATCAGATGAATCTTCAGGAGACCGCCGATCCCATAGGGAACTAGGTCTACTCCTTGCACTAGGCAAACAAAAACTGATGTGCTGTACAGGGCAGGGGGATTATATACTAAGGTAAGGACGGCCCCCTGGGAGGGGCCGGCCTATGCTATTGTTTGTTTTGCCTAGGCTACCTACTAGTAGGATGAGCAGAACCCCCATGTGTCATAAGAAGGCTGTGTCTGTCAGTGAACGGAAGAGAAAAAAACAGAACAGAAGTCCAAGAGCAAATTAAAGTTTAGCAAGCATGTCCCTGCAATCCGTCAGTCTGCGTTGTAAATCTGTAGCTGCCGTCTTTATGTTCTCCAGCTCCTTGCAGCACTGGATTATCTCTGCCCTCAATCTGCCCACAGTGCAAAGGGGAACACCATTACTTGGTAATAAAAGTAAAATGTATTAGGGCAATCATGGTCAAGTGGCTGAGGCCCAACATAGTGGTTTTGGGGCAAGTTAATATTAAACCTCATTAAATACTTACCTACCGAGTGGATTATTGGGTGTGACCTGCTTGCCCTTCACACACCTACACTACTCTGAATGTAAATACTGACAATACTCTGTAATCTTTGGCCTGGTGTCTGGGTCTCCAGACTCTTCCTTAGTCATGCTAATGTGAAACCAGACACATAATTTACACATATACATATAGCTTACATACAACTATTGCTTACTTTTTTAAAGTATATAATGGATCTTCTCCAGCTGATCTTGTTCCCTATGTTTTAGGTCGGACCATCATATTCTGATTTGATCCTTCAATCACTGCACGTCATGTTCTCTTTCTTCAGACATTTGATGATGATCTCCAAAATGTAGTCTTTCTGGCTGTTGGGCCTCTCACAATTTGCCAATTTCATATCATAATCATGCCTCTCTAGGATGTCCACCATCTCAGCCTTGCTCATCGGTGTGGCTTTTGGCATCTGATGAGATCCAGTACCGTGGGCCTGGCTGCAACTTGCAGAATCTGCCATATTGTCCCTGAACGTTCCGCCTAGTATGTCACACCTGAGAGCAGAGTTGGACGCATGCGCACTGTATAAAGCCAGATCATCGTATGTTCGATGGAATGGCCGTAGGTACGATCTGTGAGTGGAGGATTGTTTGGCAGAGTGATAAATTGTTTGCATAACGAAGGTTCCACTTGGACTTCTGGCATAGGTGGGTAGTGGCCTATACTGCTTGGATTGGAGCCTAGATGGGGGGTTAATGGGCTATAATGCTTGGGTTGAGGAATATATTGGGTCCAGCTTAGGGGTATGGCAGATGAAGTTGCATTATGCTTTGTTTTGTGTCTTGCAGGCATCATGACTGATAAATTTTACTCTTGTGAGTTCCTGCCCCAATTCATTGATATGTACCGTCAGCTACCTTGCCTCTGGAAGGTGACGACCAAGGACTACTCGAACAAAATCAAGAAGCGGGCAGCATTGGACAAATTACCAGAGCTATGTAAAATCATTTACCCTAATGCTACTTACAAATATGCAAGGGATAAAATTGGCAACTTGAGGACCACATACAAGAGGGAGCTGACGAAGATTGAAAAATCAGAGAGCTTAGGAGCTGCAGAGACTGAGGTGTATGTCCCCAAGCTGTGGTACTTTAACAGGCTATGGTTTCTCAGTGACCAGTCTGACCTCAGGCCATCTCTCTCCACTAGGGATGAGCCGAACACCACACCAGAACATGCGAACACACAAAAAGTTTGGGGCGAACATCCAAACACCATTAAAGTCTATGGGACGTGAACATGAAAAATCAAAAGTGCTCATTTTAAAGGCTTATATGCAATGTTATTGCCCTAAAATGTATGGGGACCCGGGTCCTGCCCTAGGGGACATGTATCAATGAAAAAAAAAACTTTTTAAATCGTTTTTTCAGGAGCAGTGATTTTAATAATGCTTAAAGTGGAAAAAAAAGAAAAGAAAAATGCCTTTAAATATTGTGCCTGGGGGGGCGTCCTTAGTCTGTGTGTAAAAGAGTGCATCTCTGTGAGGTGTAGAACATAGCCAGAGCAAAATGATATTTCCATAGGAAAAATTGTCATCTAAAATCGCCGCTGTAATGTATTGCTGGTTCCCGGCAATATACAAAAAAACGCTGGAAAAAAGTGTGTGGGGTCCCCCCCCCAGTCCAAACCAGGCTCTTTGGGTCTGGTTCGGATATTAAGGGGAACCCAGCGCCAAATTTTAAAAGAAATTGACATAGAAGTCCCCCTAAAATCCAAACCAGACCCTTATCCGAGCATGCAGCCCTGGCCGTTAGGATGGGGGGGACAAGCGAGCGAGCTCTTCCCCACAAGCCTGGCCGGTGCTTGTGGGGGTCTGCAGGCGGGGGGGCTTATCGGAATCTGGAAGCCTCCTCTAATAAGGGGGCACCCAGATCCCGACCCCCCCCCATGTGAACAGGTTTGGGGTACTTTGTACCCCTACCTGTTCACCAAAAAAGGAGTGTAGTGTAAAAAAAAAACCATTAGGCAGTTTTTGACAAGTCCTTTATTTTGTATTATAGATATTTTCTTCCTCCATCTTCTCCTGGCCTGGTCCTTCTTCTGGTCTTCTTCTTCTTTTAGTGTTCTTGCTTCCTCTCTTCATCTTCAATCTTCATCTTCTTTCCCCGCCGCGCTCTCCGCTGGTGCAGTCCGCCCCACGCATCTTGCCGAATGGGCGGTCTTCCCGATGACAGTTCTTTTTTAACCACTTGCGGCAAAGTGGCTCGTTATCGCAAATCGCCGTCATACGACGGCGGCTGCGATAACGCGCCCGCGCGCTCACTGTGTTCGGGGAGGGCCAGGGAGCGGTGGCTTCGATTGCCACCGGCTACCCGCGCTGGCCCCCCCGGAGCGAAGGAACGGAGGTCCGTGTATGTAAACACGGACCTCCGTTCTGTGTGAGGGGGAAGGGCTGTGATCACAGCCTTCCTGTATACGAAGGCTGTGACCACTTCCCTTCCCCAGCTAGGGCAGTCCCCCCATAGTAAGAACACGCCCAGGGAACATAGTTAACCCTTAGAGCGCCCCCTGCAGGTTAACCCCTTCACTGCCAATGGCATTTACACAGTAATCAGTGCATTTTTATAGCACTGATCGCTGTATAAATGCCAATGGTCCCAAAAAAGTGTCAAAATAGTCCGACATGTCCGCTGAAATATCGCAGTACCGCTAAAAATCGCAGATCACCGCCATTACTAGTAAAAAAAATAAATAAAAACCCCAAAAATTAATTCTCATCCTCCGTAAACGAGACCACTTTTGCGCAAACCAATCAATAAATGCCGATTGCGATTTTTTTTATCGCAAATATGAGGAAGAATATAAATCGAACAAAAACGGTGAAAAAAAATGTTTTTTTATATTTTTTTTTTGGATTTGTATTCTAGCAAAAAGTAAGAAATTTGGTTTTTTTTTTGCAAAATTGTCGCTCTTCTTTTGTTTATAGCGGCGATCAGAAATGACGCAGAGGGGATCAAATACCACCAAAAGAAAGCTCTATTTGTGGGAAAAATGGACGCAAATTTTGTTTGGGTACAACGTCGCATGACCGCGCAATTTTCAGTTAAAGCGACGCAGTGCCGAATCGCAAAAAGGGCTCCGGTCCTAAAGCTGGAAATCCTTCCGGGGCTGAAGTGGTTAAGAAGGGGCGTGTCCACCCATGATGTAAATGGGTGACCGTCCCCTCTGACATCACATGTCGTCAGAAGGGGGCGGGTTCACTCAGTTACGTCATTGGGTGGCCCCGCCCCTTCTTATAAAAGTATGGTCATTGTGAAGACCGCCCATTCGGCAAGACGCGCAGGGGCCGGACTGCACCAACAGAGAGAGCGGAGGCGGGGAAAGAAGATCAAGATGAAGATGAAGACGAAGAGAGGAAGCAAGAAGACTAAAAGAAGAAGAAGACCAGAAGAAGGAGCGGGCTAGGAGAAGATGGAGGAAGAAAGAAGAAAAAAGCTATAATACAAAATAAAGGATTTGTCAAAAACTGCCTATTTTTATTTACACTACACTCCTTTTTTGGTGAATGGGTAGGGGTACAAAGTACCCCAAACCTATTCACATAGGGGGGGTCGGGATCTGGGAGCCCCCTTATTAAAGGGGGCTTCCAGATTCTGATAAGCCCCCTGCCCGCAGACCCCCACAGCCACCGGCCAGGGTAGTGGGGATGAGGCCCTTCTCCCCATCAACATGGGGACAAGGTGCTTTGGGGGGACCTCAAAGCATCCTCCCCATGTTGACAGCATGTGGCCTCCTGGTATGGTTCGGAGGGGGGCTCACTTGTCCCCACCCCCTCCTGCCATGCCAGGGCTCCGTGCTCGGAGAAGGGTCTGGTTTGGATTTTGGGGGGACCCCACGCCATTTTTCTTTTAATTTGGCGTGGGGTTCCCCTTAAAATTCATACCAGACCTGAAGGGCCTGGTTTGGATTTTGGGGGGAACCGCACGTCATTTTTTTTAAAAAAAAGGCACGGGGTTCCCCTTAAATTCCATACCAGACCTGAAGGGCCTGGTTTGAATTTTGGGGGGGAACCACGTTTTAAAAAAAAATTTGGCACAGGGTTCCCCTTAAATTCCACACCAGACCTGCAGCTAGTCTATACCCTGGTACCGTTTTTTTAGAGCAGGTGGCCGGCTATCTGTTGTTAATAGCCAATCCGGCTCGGGAACCGCTCGGTCGTTATCCCAGGCAGTGGGAGGGGACATCCCCCTCCCGCCACCGTCCGCCGCTCTTCTCCGGCCTCCCGTCCCAACGGAGCTCCGATCTGACGCTTCTGGCCCTGTGTGGAGTCCCTGTGGAAGTCAGAATAGGCTTTGATCTGGATTCCTTCGTACATTTCCGGAAGCAACATTACAACGTCACTTCCGGTTTACTCAGCGGCTAACGTCGCCAGTTTTAAAAAAATGACAGTATTCAGAATCGCCGTTGTCATCATATATTACTATCACAAGGGATGTTTACATTTCTTGTGATAGCAAAAAAAGCGATCAGATTTTTTTTTTAAAGTAACAGTGTTAAGATGAAAAATATAATAAAATAAAAAAATAATTAAAAAAAATGTAAAACGCCACCGTCCCCACGAGCTCGTGCAGCAAAGAAAACGCATATGTAAGTCACGCCCGTATATGAAAACGGTGTTCAAACTACACGTGAGGTATCGCCACAATCGCCAGAGTGTGAGCAGTAATTCTAGCAAAAGACCTCCTCTGCACCTCTAACCTGGTAACCAAGTGTGCACAATTTTCAACCGTGTTATGTATGGTATCCATTTACTCGGTGTAACATCCTCTTTCACAATATACAAAAATAACTTTACTGTTGTCTTATTTTTTAACTCAAAAAAGTGATTTTTTTTTCCAAAAAAAAAAATAAATAAATAAAGACCGCTGCGCAAATACTGTGACAAAAAGTATTGCAATGATTGCCATTTTATTCTCTAGGGTGTTTGAAAAAAATATATAATGTTTGGGGTTCTAAGTAATTTTCTATAAAAAAATGATTTTAACTTGTAAACAAATGTAAAAAAGGGCTCTGGGGGTTAAGGTGTTAAAAACTGTATATATTTTAATACACCATGTCAAGTGTACTATATACCATTTGGACAGATATATAGTGGACACTCAATACACGGTTTGTGTGTGTGTGTGTGTGTATATATGCATATATATATATATATATATATATATATATATATATATATATATCAGGCTGTATATATTTTAATACACCAAGTCAAGTGTACTATATACCTTATGTACAGTGTACACTGTGCGTATATATATGATGCCTTTAGCCAATCAAAGCTCTCACAGCAGGCCACCCACTGATTGGCCAAAGCATGCAGGTCATGTGCATGCTTTGGCCAATCAGCGTGTGGCATTCCACCAACATTTTAAAACATTATGGGGCGCGCAAAGTTGCCGCGAACGCACCATAATGTTCGGGAAAACCCGAACCAGCAAACGGGCGATGTTTGGATCGAACATACGTACGATCCGAACGCCATCCCTACTCTCCACCCTGCCATCAACCTCTGCTGAGGCCACAGCTCCTGAACATCAAGATGAAGATGTGGAGGAGCCCATCTCGACACCGGTATAGTGTTGTTGAAGATATTGTCAAGAAAAAACAATGATGATAACTAAACATTATTGGGCAAATATTTGAGCCTTAAAGTATGTTCCATATCAAAACACAGTTGTGTCCTAAAATAATTTGAAGGATCAATCCAAATGCTGGTGCCAGAATGCTAGTCTTTTGTATTTTGAAATATTCAATTAGCAACAGTGAGGAAATGTAAATTTGGTTTGATGGATTATACTCTAATAATGTCATTTTTATACACAGGAAAGTGTCATGGAAACTGTGACTAGGGATGAGCCAGATGGATCTTCCCGGGATGTGGAGTCGCAGATGCCTCCCCTGCGGATTGGTGGCAAAAGAGGCAGAAAGACACGCAATGTGGATGACAGTGCTTCCACTTTTTCACTCAGGCCACAGCAGTCCTCCAGAGAGACCCTAAAGAGGAGGAATAATTTGCTGCATACACAGCAGCAAAACTCTGGCGTATGAAACCATACCAAAGGAGTAGGTCTGAGAGCTGATCACTGATTCTACTCAGATTTCAGAGTATGGGGCTCCACCTCCAACACCACAACAGCCACCCCACCCACCACAGCAGCATGCTGGGCAGTGGCAATACCATCCCCATGGCCCCCAACAGCAGACATAGTCTGGGGATTATCCCCACTACCCCATTAATTTAATTTTAAGTTTTTAATGTTTTTTTGTGTATTATTTTATTTTGTTTTGGTTCTTTCCCATATTTTGGGAAAGTAATACACTTTTTGTTTCTGTAAGTTTGTTTTTGTAAAAGATACCACGTCTAATTGAATTTCTACTTTTTCGTCTTCACTATCAAGAGGAATTTGAAGAAGAATACTTGCCTATGTTTTTTTTATTCAAATGACAGGTTTGAAGTAGGCAGTTACATTAAAAAGAAAAGTGACTTCCGGTTCCGGCGCCGTATGGAGTAGCGGGCATCCATGCTAGCTCCTGCCCTGCAAAATCTGCCTAAAAAGCCAAATCGGACCACAGCACCAGCTCGCCCTCAACCCCGCCACCACCCCACCTCCGATGGACCGTTTCTTGGAGAAAACTGGCCAGCAAGTGGCACCGGCTCCCTCACAAATCAAAGCCAGGGATGCGGCCTTGTCCCACGGACGTCCCAGCAATGTAGGTGAGTTTAGCATACTCTCCCTTCCCCAGCACAAGGGAGTTGGAGGACCACCAGAAATTTGCCCAGGCAGTGGCAGCCATCCTGGCTCCCACAATTACAGCCACGGTCGAACAGGCTGTAAACGCTGGCATGCTTATGATTAAGAGGGAGCTGGGAGAGGACAATGCCCGCCTTTATGAGGCAGAGTCCAGGATCACAAACATTAAGAACTTTACCAGACCCAAACCACTCAGCAGGCCCAAGATAAAACCAATCAATATATTATCCAGAAGTTGGAGGATTTGGAAAATAGATCCAGGATAAGTAACCTGAGATTTGTTGGGGTACCGGAATCCTTGCAACCATCTGCCATTGTGGAATTCTGCGCCCGATGCATCCCGGAAGCTCTGGGCCTACCGAGGCCCTGCACGGTCGAAAGAGCATTCTACGTGGATCGAATATCCCCACGTACGATCATTGCAAAGTACCTGAACTATGCAGACAAAACAAATATACTGTACAGATACAGACAAGGGACGACTCTTCTAATCGATGGAGTCAAGATTCTTATTTTCTCCGACTACTCCGTTGAAGTCTGAAAAAAGAGAAAAGCTTTTCAGCAGATCTGCTCAGTCCTATATCAGCGGCAAATTAAATTCACCTTAGCATTTCCTGCAATTCTTCGCCTCAAAGTGAGCGACTCACCTTCCAAGACCCCAAGGAAGCAGAATATTATCTTTGCTCCATCCACCAAGACTCATCTCCGAGCCTCCCCTCCAAAGCCCCCGCATCCCCCAAATCACTGGACCCACGTAGCCCTCGCAAGGACTCCCCCAAACATTGGGGCTCCTTTCATTCCAATGAACTGCATTGACTCTAAGAACTCTACTGCCTTTACAAGTTACTTGGCTAAGCTATATCAGGACCTGGTATGTATGACTTGATGTCTTTACACTCTTGTTGAGCCACTTAGGCTCTATATCATGTTATATTGTTAATCTATTACAAAGCACTAAAGTTACCCAGGACTCTGTTTTGCCTTCACATCTGCCATATCCTGGAATCGCCTTTTCCGTTTGGGTCTCACACGTGTTACCTTCCATCTCCCCCCCACCATTAAAAGGAATGAACCTCTCACATTGGCATTCCCAAAATACCCGTGCGTCAGTTACTTTGCCCTCGGCCATTGTATGGGAGCTACTTCTCCACCTGTGAGTCCATGCAGAAAAAAGCGAAGTCCTGTGCACCTATTGGTTATGTTCAGGTTTGTCTCAATCTATTGTTCGCTCTAGTTAGTCTAATCTCCGATGCCCCTCAGACCCCCCCTGCAATTGCCCTCAACCAAAAACATCCCCAGCCCGCAATCCAGTGCAACACCTGTATGGAATATCATATTCGCAAACTTGCCACCCACTGAGGCCCATATCCCCCATAACAAGAGACCCCCATGAAAATAACATCCTGGAATGTTAAGGGCCTTAGGTCCCCAATAAAGAGACTCAAGATTTAAAGACACCTGAAGAGGTTGAACACTGACACGCCCTTCTACAGGAAATGCACCTGACTCAAAACGATTTTTCCAGACTAAACAAACTGTGGGTAGGGACGGTACTAAGTTTGGATGCTATCGGCCGCAAATCTGGAGTCATCATCCTGATTCACAAGAATCTTCCCTGTAAAATCTTGGGAATAGATACAGACAACGTGTCATAACAATACATAATAGCCTGGGGAACAAAGAGCTCATTATAACAAATGTCTATGCCCCTAATAACCCTGGGAAATCCTTTTGTGGGAATTTATCTACCAAACTGTTGAAATCATCTCACCTACCCCATTTAGTTGGAGGCGATTTCAACTCCGTCATGCACCTAAGCGATGACAGATCAAGCTCCAAACGTCCCCAATTAGAAAGTCTTAAATCGGCTCAAACCCTCTTGGCCTCTACCATTGATTGATTACACTTGACTGATATGTGGCGACTCTTTCACCCGTCCAACAGAGAATTTACCTTCTACTCCAACCCCCACAAGAGTCTCACGAGAATCGACTATATCTTCGGAACAGACAACTTAATCCTTATGGCCACAGAATCTGAGATACATGAGATAGCGACCTCAGACTATGCCCCAGTGTCGATTTAATTCAATGATTCTTTATCTCAATCACATCCCCGTCTATGGCACTTTCCATCATACCTACACGGCAACGCAGACTTCCAATCCCATATGGAGGAAGCTTGGGAGGAGTATTCTTCTGCCAACTCCTTTCATACAGACAATCCGAACCTTTATTGGGACACTGGCAAAGCCTTTCTAAGGGGCAAAATCATCTCTTATGCAACCTCATTCAACAGACACTCACTATTTAAATAAAAAAAAAGCAAGCTGTCGTTTGAAACTTGCTCAAAGGACCCTATCCACTCAAAATTCTCCTCAGAACAGTGAAGAATGGCAAGCTGCCAAATCTGACTTTGACACCTAGGCAGACACCCTGGAAATGACAAAACGCTTGCAAGCTCAAGCCTCATTTTTTAGATTTGGAAAGAAATCTAGTAAACTTCTTGCTAGACTATCCAAAGGTCCTCAGACCCCCACGCATATCACCACACTCAGGGATCCCTTAGGCTCCATAAAAAAACATCCCTGGTGGTCAGTCAAGTGATGAAAAACTTTTACTCCTCCCTATATGCCCCTGACCACATAGATGAAAACCTTGCCACCAACTTTATTGCCAAGCTATTTCTCTCTTCCATCACTCCTTAGCTATAATTTCTCAATGCCCCTATCACCCCCTCAGACGTCTCAGCAGCCATTCGGGATCTAGCCCCCCCACAAAGCCCCAGAACCGGATGGCTTCACTGGGGAATTCTACAAAACTCTTAATATGGTAGTAGAACACACTCTAGTTCAAGTCTTCAATGGAATCTGGAGAGGGGGCTCCTATCGCCCCTCTGGAAATCGAGCTACCATAAAAACGTTATCTAAAAAAAAGGAAAGACCCACTTGAACCAGGATCCTATAGACCCATCTCTCTTGAGTTTGGATGTTAAACTCCTATACAAAATAGTGGCTTCTAGACTAGCCACCATATTACCTCATCTGATTCATACCGCACAGGCAGGCTCCGTGAAGGGTAGGACAGCTTTGATTAACATAGGCAAAGTCCTCATGGTCCTAGAACATGCTAAGAGCCATCCCCGGGGGGGGCCATGCCATCACCTAGGACGCGGAGAAGGCCTTTGACAATGTAAGTTTTACATGGTTGTCTATGGTCTTGACAAAAATGGGTTTTATTGGTCCGTTCAGCCATCTTGTCAGAACTATGTACACTTCTCCGTGGGTCAGGCTGGTGGTAGCTGGTCTCCTCTCAAATTAATTTAGATTATTCAAAGGGACAAGGCAAGGATATCCCCTGACCCCCTTGTTATTTAATATTGCACTTGAAACCCTCTCCAGATTCCAAAACACGATCGCCCCTCTCCACGGTATCCATAAAGGCGACCAGGAGTTACGTTCGGAATTGTTCGCAGATGATGTTCTCATCTTCTCGGACAATCCCTCGGCTGACATGGCCAACAGTAAAACGACTGACGAATTTAGACTGTGCTCGGGTCTATGGATAAGTTACAGTAAAAGCGAAATTCTCCCCTTAGGTTCATGTCCCCTCCCTCCCTGGCTATCAACCTGGCCATTCATCATAGCCAAGCCCAATATCACTTATCTAGTTATCAATATTGGTAAAACCCCATCCTCCATCTACTCCTTAAACTATACCCCCCAATTCAAAAGACTACACAGGAACTAGAAAAGTGGATGGATCTGCCTCTTTCGCTTCTGGGGAGATGCCATCTATTTAAAATGATTAGTTTTGAACGTCTGCTCTATCCGGTGCAAACCCTCCCACTACTCTTAAAACACAAAGACATGCAAGTGCTAAACAAAATCACATCCAAATTTATTTGGCGTCAAAAGAAACCCTGCATTTCCTTGACCAAGTAGCATCTTCCCAGGAGCGAGGGGGGTATTAGCCTACCGAATATTAGAATCTTCAATATAGCTTGTTTATTGAGAATAGGAATGGATTGGATCTCCAGGACCTCCCATTACTCAAACTATGGTCTGGAATCAGCTATGACCTACCCCTACTCCCTTGGCTGCCATCCTCCATTCCAGATGGAAATCACTAAACCCCTCTCTTTAACATAACCTTCTACGCGACACAGCCATAGCTTGGAGGGAGGCTCGGAAACTTCTAAAACTTCCATTATCTATCTCAAGACACCTGCCGATCCAAGGAAATCCAATTTTCCCCCCAGGGTTCACCCACCATTCTTACACCCTTTGGCAAAGATGTGGTCTTACAGATTTGGCCTCACATTGTGACCTGGAGAAAAATTCTTCCTTTTTCGGACATAGCCCGGAAATACTCCTTGCCGAACACACACCTATTCTATTACTGGCAGTTCGCTACCTTTCTCCAAGCCTCCTGCAAAGACGGAACCAAAAGATTTAAACCTCCTATAACTGACAAGCTATTGGAAGCAGGGACTTTCACAATATCGGACATATACAAACCATTACTCAGCGAAGCTTCTCCCTCTTTCTTTAGCTCTTCAGCAGCAAACTGGGCCAAAGACATCCAAGACCCGGATGTCCTGAACAAAATTATTTACGGCTACAACAGTTTTGAAACTCATACCCTGTGAATACTGGAGAGAAACCCAGATAAAAATTGTACATCGAGCCCACATCCCCTTTCTTACAGACAAAAACCGCCCCAAAGCAGACTCCTGCCCACATTGTCAACAGCAAAGACCCTCTCTTATGCACCGTTTTTGGTCTTGCTCATACATCTCATCTTTTTGGGACAAAACCATTGCCTTTATACAAGAAATTACATTCCTTCGCATTCCCAAGGATCCTCTTCTTCTAATCTTCGGATACTGGGACAAACAATTGTTAACGTGGTCTTCCAACACAAAGCATCCACCCAAAGAATGGATCCTCCTATGCCTATTCATGGCCCAGAGGGTGATTCTCAAAAACTGGACCTCGCTGTCTTGCCTAACCATCACCCAAGTCAGTCAAGAGCTGCTATCTCAACTACATAAAGAAAGAATCATGTCAAACTTTCATCACTTAAAGACCAAGGATCGCTTCCTAGCAAGATGGGGATCTTTCATCACCTCCGCCTGTCCCCCAGGACACAGACTCCTTCCAAAATCCCTTCACTTACTTTAATGAACGCAACCCCAACTTCACCAATGATGACATCTTATAATATATTCTAAGCACCTCTACATCATTCCTCTCTCGATACTCTCCAAACCGTACAGTATGAGTCTCTTATCCTGTGAAATGCCCCAGACACCACCTGATCTACTTATTGGATAATTTTACTACCAGCTGGAACACCTCTAGAACCCATCCGGTAGAGGAATGACTTTTTTCTCTTTTATTTAGTTCAGTTGATACTTATGGTTAGCTCTTGCAGGTAGTCACCCCCCCCCCCCCCCCTATCAATGCCCTGTTAGAAGATCCATCCAATTTTCACTTGCCTATACAGTTGATTGTATATACACTTCTGACGCTGTTTTGATGTAATATAACATTTATATCAGGCCATGGGAACCCCCAAGGCCTTCTTCATTTCATTGTATGTTGAACCCTCCAATAAAATCTTTTGAAAAAAGAAAAAGAAAAGTAATAACAATTACCAAGGGATACCAACATAGTTTGATTTTTCATATTTAAATATCAGGGATAATGATAGTGTAGAAACCTCAAAATAAAAAAAAATACAAGAATAATGTGAATAATATTTATATCACTACAGAACAAATGTCTTTCATAATGTTCGTAACATGAGTATCACCAGCAAAGCAGCTTCATTATTATCACATTGAAAAAGATGCTAATGTGTTCTGCATTTCTCCATTTCAATTCAATTGCAGCTTCACGAATGTGAATCGTAAATTAGAAACGCAGGTTTACATGACCGGACACTACCGGCTCGTTCCTGGCTTCCAAACACGTCCAACTTTTTGTTGGGCCAACTTCTGTACACACTAGCCAACAGTTGGGCAACAAAAGTTTTCTAGTCTTGTCAGCCAACTTCTGTTGGACGACAGTTGAAAACCGGCTATCGAATCGTGCATGCTAGCGGTCAGATTACAGGCTGTTGGACGACCGTTGTTGGCCGATAATCGGAAAATGTGTACGGGCCTTAAGAGTCCCAAACACTGAACCTTAGGGTACACCACCGATAATCCTAGACCAGTAATTCTCAACCTCAGTTCTCAAGTACCCCAAAAATGCCATGTTTTGGGAATTTCTCTTAGATAAAATAGCTGTCAAAAATACCAAGCCATTGATTTAAAGCACCTGTGCAAGATAAAGGAAAACCTGCAAACATGGCCTGTTGAGGGTACTTGAGGACTAAGGTTGAGAACCACTGCCCTAGACCATGCAGAGTATGAATCATTAACCACAAATCTCTAAATAAGGTCTTTTAGCCAGTTTTATATCCATTTACAAACTGATTTTTGCAAGCCTGTAGCCTTTACTTTACACATCCGTGTGTGGGGAACTGTGTCAAAGGCTTTTGCAATATCCAAGTATAATACGTGTGGAGCCACCCCTCTGTTCAAGGTTTTGCTCACCCCCTCATAAAAATACATCAGATTTTTCTGACAACTTCTGTCTTTCATGAATCCATGCTGACATTTGCTTAAAACGTTTTTTTCTAGCAAAAACGAATCTATGCGGTCTTTTAATAAACTCTCCATTATCTTCCCAGCTATAGTAGTTAACCAGTTTTCAGCCAAAAGACGGCTACAGCGCAGGCTTACTTTGCCGGGAGGGTGTACATAGATGTTCTCCCATGGACCCATCTGATTACAGATAGAGGTGAAGGGCAAATTACTGCCGTCCTTTACCACCTGATCAGCTGTGTCCAATGACAGTTCATCACAGATGTAAACACAAGCCGGTCATCGGCTTTTCTTTCCTAATGCTGACAGCGTGAGGTAAGAAAAAGAGTGCCAATAACCGGCTTGTATTAAAGGGACATTGGCACGGATTATCAGTGCAGTCCCAACAGTGCTGCCCATCAGTGCCACCTATCAGTGCAGCCTCATCAGCACACATCAGTGACAGAGAAAAATTACCTGTTTGCAAAATTGTATAACAAACTATGAAAATGTGTTTTTCAGTCTTTTTTTTTTGTTTATCAAAAAATAAAACACTCAGTGGTGATTAAATACCCCCAAAAAGAAAGCTCTGTTTGTTTGAAAAAAATGATACAAATTTCATATGGGTACAGTGTTGCATGACCTTGTAATTGTAGTGATACAGTGCTGAAAGCTAAAAATTGGCTTGAGCAGGAAGAGGTTAAACTAACAGGTCTATAGTTACTTGGTAAAGACTTTGACCCTTTTTTAAATATAGGCACCACACGCCAATCCAGTGGTGCAATGCCAGTCAATAAAGAATCCCTAAAAATTAGAAACAACGGCTTTGAAAAGGTTGAGGACACATGGATGTATGCCATCTGGTCCAGGTTCCTCATTCACCTTTGTCTAAATATGTATAGATCATATACATTTTGAGCCATTGTGGGCTGTCTCAGTATCAACCCTATTATGGACCTGCTTTTTACATATTCTGTTATGTTCCTTTTAATAATTAAATGATAGTGTTCCTTCATTTTTATATTTATTACATATCTTTTCTTATCATTTATACCTTCTTTTTTAACTTTGGCCGTGAGCCACATAAGTTTTATTTTTAGTTTGCATAGTTATTTTTGAACAACTCCCATTTGTCAGGGATCCAGACGAGCTTTGCGATCGCGCACGGATTCAAACGAAGGTTCTCATGACCGTTCGGGAAGCACGCACATGTAGGCATGCGCAGGGATGTTGTCAGGGCACCAAGAGCAGGAGGACTCTAGGACCCAGCATCTCTGTCAGCACATCACATGGGCCTTTAAAAGGAAGTCAGACTTTGGCTGAAGTGCTGTCTGATCTGCAGCTAGTCCGTTCCTGATACCTTCTATATCAATGGTTCTCAACTCCGGTCCTCGGGACCCACTAACAGGCCAGGTTTGCAGGATAACTGAAATACATCACAGGTGATATAATTTGCTGCTCAGTGATTGCAGTATTCTAGTCTGCATCTCCCCAAGGCAATACCTAAAATCTGGCCTGTTAGTGGGTCCCGAGGACCGGAGTTGAGAACCACTGTTCTATAGGTTATCTGCTACCTGATCAACTACCTGCTCGACCCGGCTTGCCTTGACCTTCTACCTTTTCTCCAATCCTGACCCGGCTTGTTTGACTTCACTTCTTCTGCCAGCCTGATACCTGTTACTGAACCTGGCCTCTTCTCTGACCATCCCTTGTCTGCTGATTCTGCCTGCTTGCTGATCCGTTCCCGACCCGGCTTGTCTCATGCCTCTTCTGCCTGCCTGCATCCAGCTACTGTGATTGCTGATCGCCTGCTGTTGTTCCTATTCCAGCCCGTCTGCTATCCAGTGTTCTAGGCTCTGCTTCCAGCATCCCGTCTACAGCTGCTGACAAGAGGCACTCCTACCTCGCTGTGCTCACGAGACCACTGTCCTCACTCCAGTGGGCTCCGAGCCAGGGCTGTATGAGAGGTCTCTTTCTACAAGAGACAGGCTCAACTATAAGGTACGTGGTCCTCATTACAGTATCAGACAGTCATGTCTGAGCCTGCGGGAGGAACCACTTCCATTGAGGAGATCTGCCAGCACCTTGCTGCACTTACTCAAGCTGTCAGGTCCTTGCAGGAAGGCTACACCAGACTAGAGGCACACGTCCAGGCCCCTTCACCTGCTCCCAGCATGGCATCCACCTCTGCAGCTCCAGTGGTCTCCACTCAGGCCCGCGCCAGTCCTTCTGTGGTCATGCTGCAACCTGAACCCAGGGTCCCCACGCCTGAAAGAGTCCCTGGGGACCGGACCAAGTTTCATGCTTTTCGGAATGCCTGCCAGCTGTTGTTCGCCCTGCAACCATGGACTTTTTCCCAGGAGGTGACCAAAGTAGGGTATGTCATCGCCCTGCTTCAGGGAGAACCACAATCCTGGGCCCACAGGCTGTTGGAGGAGAATCATGCACAAGTACAGACCCCGTCAGCCCTGCCCTGCCATTGCTCAGCTGTATGACGATCTGCAGCGTACCACCACTGCAGAAGCTGCCCTGTATGCACTCCAGCAAGGCCGCAGAGCGGCCTAGGACTATGTTACAGACTTCAGACACTGGAGCGCAGATACCCAGTGGAATGATGCAGCTCTGCAACACCAGTTTTGCACGGGACTCTGATGGACTTAAAGATGAGCTTGCTAGAGTGGGAACCCCAACATTCTGTAAGGACCGAATACCCTGTCCATTCAAATTGATCAACGGCTCCGTGAGCGATGAGCCAAGAGAGCTGCACAACCTCACAGGTCTACCCGGATGCTGCCCAGAGTTCCTATCCATGCCTCCTCCAGTCCAGCTCCCACCATGTCGGTTCCTAACATTCCGGAACCTGAACCCATGCAATTGGGATTGATGCGACCTTCACTGACACCAACTCTGGCGCCAGCAGAATAATTTGGGCCTGTACTGCGGAGAGATGGGACATTATGTTCGCAACTGCCCCACCAAGACCCATAAGTCCACACCTCTTATTCCTACCAGCCTGTCTACCCTATCTGCCAATGCCGCTCACGTCGCTCTACCTCTCTCGTTCCAGCTGGGAAGAACCCAGCGCCATCATTGACTCCGGAGCATGCAGTTGCTTTATTGATCTCCATTTCGCCCAGCAACACAGCATCCCTCCGCAGCCCAAAACGGATGGTCTTTCAGTCTATCTTGCTGACGGGTCCCATATCAAGTCTGGACTGGTCACCCAGGAGACCCCTTTGTTGCCCGTCAGATCTGCACATCATATGGAACTGTTAAGCTTGGATGCCATCTCCTCCCCACTCTTTCCAGTCATTTTGGGGCTTCCATGGCTCTAAGCTCATGATCCACAAATTAATTGGACTACTGGTGAAGTAAAGCTCTCTTCCTCCTATTGTGAGGGACATTGCACCTCCAGCACTACTTTCACCCCTTCGGCTCTATTATGCCTCAACATGGACCCAGAGATTCAGAAGTCAGTACCTGAACCGTTACCCCCTGCCTCTGATGACCAAACTATTCCAGAGACTGAGATCTGCCTGCTTTTTCACTAAACTGGACTTGAGAGGGGCTTAAAATCTGGTGCGCATCAGAGAGGGGGATGAATGGAAAACTGCTTTTCGCACCAGGTTTGGACATTACGAATATCTAGTAATGCCCTTTGGACTTTGTAATGCACCTGCCACCTTCCAGCACTTCATTAACGACATTAACGATCATTAACGACAGGGACTTTTTGGACATTTTCGTGATTGTATACCTGGACGACATCCTGATTTTCTCTGGATCCCTTGATCAGCATCGCGGCCATGTCAAGCAAGTGCTGGAGAGACTCCGCCAACACAGACTGTTTGCCAAGCCAGAGAAATGTAAATTTGAAAAAAAGAGGAATATCCAATTTCTGGGCCTGATTATCTCTCCTACAGGAATTGAGATGGACCCTCAGAAGGTCTCTGCTGTGATCGACTGGCCAGTACCCACAGACAAGAAGGGAGTACAGCGCTTTGTGGGGTTCGCAAATTTCTATAGGAAATTCATCAAGGGGTTTTCCACCATCATCTCCCCTATCACGCGACTGACCAAGCAAAGCTCCCGTTTCTGCTGGGACTCTGAGACCCAAGATGCTTTTGAAACCCTTAAGAGACAGTTTACTTCTGCCCAAATTTTAAGTCACCCGGATCCTGCATTGCCTTACGTCCTTGAGGTTGATGCTTCCGAAATCGCAGTGGGAGAAGTCATATCCCAGTGGCAGGGAATCAGGGACACCCTGCATCCTGTGGCATTCTTTTCACGGAAGCTCTCTCCAGCCGAAAATAATTATGACGTCAGAGATCGAGAACTTTTGGCCATCAAAGCTGCCTTAGAGGAGTGGCGGTATCTTCTGGAAGGTGCAACTCATCCAATTCTTATTTATACTGACTATAAGAATCTTGAGTATTTACGTTCAGCCAGACCCCTGAGACCATGTCAAGCCAGATGGGGCCTTGTTCTCTCGCTTTAACTTCCACATTACATACCGTCCCGGCTCAAAGAATACCAAGCCTGATGCCTTGTCCTGGATGTATGATGGGCCCAAGGATTCCTCTGTTCCTGATACCATCCTGCCAACAGGTAGCTACCGTTCTCTTACAAGCGGATCTCCTGTCACAAATTAAACAGGCCTCCATGTCCCAGTCCAGTCCTGCCAGGTTAACCCTCGCTTGCCAGGATAATCTGCTTTGGAGAGGAGATTGAATCTTCATACCAGAAAATGTTCGGGTACAAGTGCTAAAGAACCTGCATGACCATCCTCTCTCCACGCCATTCACAAGACCACAGAACTGGTGCAGTGTACTTTCTGGTGGCTTAAGCTGGAGGACTTTTGCAGGAAATATGTAAATTCATGCCCAGTCTGTATCCAGAACAAGACAGCAAGAAGTCGAGCCTGGGGTCTACTCAAACCCTTGCCCATCCCAGGCAGACCCTGGCAGATGATCTCTATGGACTTTGTTGTTGAACTACCACCTTCTGAAGGTTGCACAGCAATATTTGTGGTTGTTGATCGTCTGTCTAAGATGGCTCACTACTTACCCTTGAAGAACTCCCCGTCTGCTGCAGAGACTGCCCGAGTCTTCATTGAGATTGTTAGGCTACACGGAGTACCTGCCAACATCGTGTCGGACCGGGGGGTCCATTCACTTCCCGCTTCTGGAAAGCTTTGTGTAAACTACTACAGATTAAGTTGGCATTCTCTTCGGCCTATCATCCGCAGACCAACAGGCAGACAGAATGTATCAAATCAAACTCTGGAGCAGTACCTCCACTGTTTTACGTCCTTCTCCCAGGATGATTGGGTATCTTTGCTACCACTTGCGGAGTTTGCTTATAATAATGCCAGTCATTCGGCCACGGGACAATCCCATTTTTTGCAAACTATGGCTTTAACCCATCTTTCCTGCCTTATACCATTCCTGATTCTACAGTTCCAACAGTTCAGAGTGTAGCAGACTTCTTGGGTCGTAACAAGATTCTTCAGGAAGCAATCGCCAAGGCACAGGCAGACAAGGGGACTTTTGACAGGAAGAGAAGGGGGGAGCTGAAGTTGCAGCCTGGTGATCAGAAATGGCTTTCTACAGGGAACCTTCGGTTCGTTTGTCCCTCCAAGAAGCTGGCACCCAAATTCATCGGCCCCTTCTCAGTGAAAAGAGTTATCAATGAGGTATCATATAAACTTTTTCTACCTGACTCTTTAAAGATTCACCCTGTCTTTCATGTTGCCTTATTGAAGCCTGCCATGACTGATCCCTTCCCTGATAGAGGGTCTAGACCACCAGAGCCGGTCCTCATTGATGGAAATGAAGAGTATGAGGTTGAGGCTGTCCTGGATTGCAGGACCGCGCAATTACCATTTGAAGCGGTGCAGTGCCAAATTGAAAAAAGGGCTCCGGTCCTAAAGCTGGAAATCCTTCCGGGGCTGAAGTGGTTAAAGACTTAATCTTTTCTGACATTTGTTGCTTACAAGTAAATATCCAGTATTTTCTGCTAGAAAATTACTTAGAACCCCCAAACATTATATATACTTTTTTTAAGCAGAGAACCTAGAGAATAAAATGGCGGTTGTTGCAATATTTTATGTCACACTGTGTTTGTGCAGCGGTCTTTCAAACGCTATTTTTTTTTTTTGAAAAATGACACTTTCAAAAAAAAAAAAAAAACTTAATGGGGAAGTTAGCACAATTTATTTGTATATGTAAGATGATGTTACACAAGAATCATGAGAGAATCATGATCTTTATTCTAAGCAAAAAAAATCATAATTCTCATTTTGGCCAGAATCGTGGCGCTCTAATATACAGCCATGTGTAAACAACTTGCCATGTTGAGAGCTTGCTCCCTGCATACTATCAGCAAGGTAGCCGGCGGGAACTGGTAAGTGCCCAATGCATACCTACAATTGTGAGCTTTCTGATCATGTTACCGCTGTGACTGCCATTCACAGCGGTCACATAATCCGAATGTCCGCTTCCCAGCTTTAATACACTGAAAGGGCTGGATGGCAGTCTGCAAGAATGGGTTAATAGCACATGTATTCTTTAAAGTGTGCCTGTACTCAGACTATGAACATTAACCCATAGATGCCTGCATAACATATATGTGGGGTTTCTTAGAGATTACATATATGCACACCAGCATTTGTGCTAGAAGTGAACTCCCAGCATGGAGGCTAAGTTACCACAAACAGCTAATGGTCTCATATTGACAATTAGGAGCTGAGTGGGCAGGTTCCTGATGATATGATTGTTGTGATCACAGTTATCACCCAGTAATCCCCTTCCCTTTCCTCTGTGCTCTCTTTATCCTGTACAGAGAAAAAGATACAATAAGTGGAATTTACTAAAACTGCAGCAGTCAGAATCTGAAGCAGCTGTGCATAGTAACCAGTCAGCTTCTAACCTCAGCATTTTCAATTTGGCTCGGTTCACACTGCTGCAACCTGAAAGTCGTGCGAATTTGCTAGGCGCTTTTGGTGTGACTTGGCATGACTTTGAAGCAACTTTATGCCTGTGTAGTCTTCCTATAATATCGGATCCAAATCACATCAGTTAAGATGACGGTCCGACTTGGAGGCAACTTCCATTAAAGTCTTTGAGCACATGTCAGATAGAAGTCGCCTTGAAGTAGTACAGGAACCTTTTCTAAAGTCGCAGTGACTTCAGCAGTGCGGATTAAAACAGCTCTAATTGACTAAACATGGGAATTCACATGTCACGTGACTTGAGTTCTCACAAGTCGGATCCCAAGTTGCAGCAGTGTGAACCGAGCCTAAAGCTTTGGTTGCCATGCACAGCTGCTCCAAATTGTCTGCTCTAGTCATAAAGTTGTTGTAAACCTCATGTTCAACAATTACAAAAGACATATACCATGTGTTAGCATTTTCTTTACACATCAAAAGCACATTAGTTGCACCTGCATTTTATCATCCCTGTGCCTATCACAACCCTCTGAAAAACTCTGGTCTGTGGACGTGTCTATGGGCCGGCGCTCAGGAGGTAGAGTCCTAACATCACAGGACTCTTCTCCCATCTGTAAACTCCCCCCTTCCACTGGCAATCACACTAGCGTGGTATTAATGCCGAGCTGAAGTCTGAAATCAGTAAACACCATAAACATGAGCAGCATGAGGCACAGGGGGTTGCAGACTTTCATAGGCAGGAGGGAGCTAAGCAACTGTCAGGTAACGGTACACAGCAGGACACTGTTGACTCTGGGCATTTCCATGGCCTCCGAAACTGTGATAGGGAGTGTGGAGTAAAATCACCTTTTTACGCACTTAGAAAGCCTGGAGGCGGTAATTGGTTTTTGGGGTCCCGTACGCGGCTAGACTGCCAGAAAGTCTCACATATGTGGTGTCCCCGTATTCAGAAGAAGCAGCAGAATGTATTTTGGGGTGTAATTTCACATATACCCATGGCATGTTCAAGCAACTTATCATTTAGTGAGAACTTTGTGGAAAAAAAAAATGTAATTTCCCCGAAACTTGTGGCAAAATATAAAATATTCCATGGACTCAACATGCCTCTCAGCAGATAGCTTGGGGTGTCTACTTTCCAAAATGGGGTCATTTGGGGTTTTTTTTTTGCTATCTGGGCATTTCATGGCCTCCGAAACCTGGATAGGTAGTGTGGGGAGAAGGCATAAATTTTCGCCCTTAGAAATCCTGAAGGCGATAGACTCACAAAAAGTCTCACACACGGGGTAT
>BLSH010508284.1:0-10748 GCA_018402905.1 Glandirana rugosa
GTAGGGCACTTGCCCTACCCTTACCCCCATTTTACTTCCTTTTGCAGCCCTCTGGGGCTTTCCAGGACTTTGCTACAGCCATTTTTGTGCCTAAAAGTTCGGGTCCCCCTTGATTTCAATGGGGTTCGTTGTCCGTGCGATCGTTCGGGTTCCGTCCGGACCCGGACTCGGACTTTGTCCCGAAGTTCGGACGGACCAGCAGAACCCGAACGTCCAGGTGTTCGCTCAACTCTATTTATAACGGTAATCTGTCCCTCACAGCAGCAGCAAGAGCCTCCGCCTATACCAGTATGAAATGATTTTATAATGCTAATCTGTCCCTCACAGCAGCAGCAGGAACCTCTCCCTATACCAGTATGAGATGATTTTATAACGCTAATCTATCCCTCACTCAAGTGGCAGAAAAATCTCCCTATACTAGTATTAGATGATTTTAGAACGCTAATCTATCCCTCACACCAGCGGCAGGAACCTCTCCCTATACCAGTTTGAGATGATTTTATAACGCTAATCTATCCCTCACAGTGGCGGCATGAACTTCTCCCTATACCAGTATGAGATGATTTTATAAAGCTAATCTATCCCATACAGCGGGGGCAGGAACCTCTCCCTATACCAGTATGAGATGATTTTAGAACGCTAATCTATCTCTCACAGCGGCGGCAGGAACCTCTTCCTATACCCGTATGAGATGATTTTATAACGCTAATCTATCCTTCATAGCACTGCCAAGAACCTCTCCCTACTCCAGTATGAGATGATTTTAGAATGCTAATCTCCTCACACTAGCAGCAGGAACTACTCCCTATACCAGTATGAGATGATTTTATAACGCTAATCTGTCCCTCACAGCAGCAGCAGCAGCAGGAACCTCTCCCTACACCAGTATGACATGATTTTATAACAGTAATCTGTCCCTCACAGCAGCAGAAGGAACCTCTCCCTACTCCAGTATGAGATGATTTTGTAACGGTAATCTGTCCCTCACAGCAGCAGCAGGAACCTCTCCCTACACCAGTATGAGATTATTTTAGAATGCTAATCTGTCCCTTAAAGCACCGACAGGAACCTCTCCCTACTCCAGTATGAGATGATTTTAGAGCGGTAATCTGTCCCTCACACCAGCAACAGGAACCACTCCCTATACCAGTATGAGATAATTTTATAACGCTAATCTGTCCCTCACTGCAGCATCAGGAACCTCTCCCTGCACCAGTATGAGATGATTTTAGAATGCTAATCTGTCCCTCACTGCACCGCCAGGAACCTCTCCCTACTCCAGTGTGAGATTAGTTTATAACGGTAAGCTGTCCCTCACACCAGCAGCAGGAACCTCTCCCTTTACTAGTATGAGATGATTTTAGAACGCTAATCTATCCCTCACAGCATTGGCAGGAACCTCTCCCTATACCAGTAGGAGATGATCTTATAAAGCTAATCTATCCCTCACAGCGGGGGCAGGAACCTCTCCCTATACCAGTATGAGATGATTTTTGAACGCTAATCTATCCCTCACAGCGGTGGCAGGAACCTCTCCCTATACCAGCACGAGATGATTTTATAACGCTAATCTATCCCTCACAGCATAGGCAGCATCCTCTCCCTACACTAGCCTGAGAGCATGTGACATGCAGCGCTGCTTGACTCCAGCTCATATCTAGGCTGGGTCACATGATGTACTGGCCAATCACAGCCATGCCATTAGTAGGCATGGCTGTGATGGCTTCTTAGGGCAAACGAGTGAAACGCTTGTTGATTGGCTGCCCTGCAGCTATTCATAAGGCGAGAAAACATACCCGAATCCTGTGTTCGGGTTCGGGACACGGACACCCTTTACAGTCCGGGTTCGCTCAACTCACGCCCTACATTTTTTCACACAAATAATGGATCAGACTTGAACTAACTAACTGTATTGTTTTCTAGGTACTGTTGATTCCCTTTGTTAAGTTAAGTGATTCCCTTTGTTAAATATTAGATACACTATGAGGCTGTAGCCATTTCATACACACACTATACTTAAATGTAAAATAGCATTTGCATAATCAGTTACATTTAATGTAAATTACAAAAATTGAGTCACCCTGAAAACAACTTGATATACACAGAAAAAGATGTGTAATAAAAATAAACATTGCACATTCTTCATAGGGTGAATAACACATCTTACTTTTACTTAACAGTCCTGTCCCTCCTGGGTTGTACATAAAGTTGATAGCTGTGAACGTGACCTTCTACAAAATGACTGTATTTGCTGGAAAATAGGTAAGTGTTAAATGCTTTAAGACATTAAAAATATGTTTTCTATTTAAATGAGTGCACTGTTTCTCTCCTGATATGTAGAAATAGTATATACCTGATAAACATGTAACATCATGCATATTTATGTTTCATCTTTTAATCTCCCAAGTAAAGCATATATTAAAAAACAAAAATTGCTAAGAGTTTATTTTTTTTCTTGTCAAAAGAGTTTATTAGGTTTTACAGAATAGGTTACAGAAGAAGTAGACTGGGTGGAGATAACATTTTTATAATGTTACATAGCACAATCTGTTATACCGAAATGCTACTATCCAGGGGAAGCCTGGCGGGTAAGACATAAAGGCTGGAACTAGGTTTACCTGGAATTATACCTCGTGGTTGTCCATTTTGAGAAGGCTGCATCAGAAGTCACCTCAGGTTTTCCCGGGCACCCCAGCTGGGAACTAACTGTGCCCGGGTAAATGCCCGGATTTTGGTGTGGATTGAAACCAAGATGCATGCATCAGGTCTATGTCCAATGTGCCTTAAGTGCCATCAAACCTTGGATATTGCATGAAACAAAATTAATCAAGTAAATCTAGAAAATAAGAGCATAAAGAAGAGGGATAGAGAGAGACAGAACAACAGAAGGAGAGAAGAGAGAGAGGAGGTGAAAGAGAAGAGGTCCACTCGGTGGTCTCAGCAGCCCACTCCACACTTAACTACTAAATGGGGGGTTAGTTGTTACCATGGACGGAGGGTCTCAAGGTCGAAGGATGGTGGGAGATGGGCGTGGATTAGGAATCTGGTCATTCTGGATTTGATCTCGGCTATGGGTAGATTTGGTGTTCTCCAGGACTTAGCTATTGTTTTCCTAGCCGCTGTAAGGAGGAGTAGAAAGAGTTTGAATTGCATGCGGGTTAACGCATCGGGTTTCAGACTCAGCAGGGCTAGGGTTGGGTCAAGTGATAGGGAAACGTTGAATAGCTGGGGGGCCATGTTGAATACTTCCTTCCAGAATATTTGTACCAGTGGGCATTGCCACCATATATGGTAGTGCGTGCCCGGTTCAGAGCAGCCTCTGAAGCATCGGGGTTTGTAAGACGGGACATATTTAGCTATTCTCGAGGGCACCAAGTACCAGCGGGATAGTACCTTATAATTTGTTTCCATAGCTTGTATGCTAGGTGAGGAGAATTTAGTGGCGGCCCAAATTGCTGACCAGTCCTTTGGGCCAATTTGATAGCCTATGTCTTGTTCCCACCTCGGTGCGTATGGGGGTCCATCTGAGTCGGGGGTACAGGAGAGCTGGGTATATAACTTTGATATAAGACCCCTCGCGTGAGGGTCCCGTCTGCAAATTAACTCAAATTTGAAAGAGTGATCAAGGTGGGAGTTGTTAGTAATTTGTTGCGAATAGAAATTTTTGATCTGTAAGTATCTAAATATTTCAGAACAGGGTAGTTGGTGTGACTCTTGGAGGGATGTAAAGGGGAGGAATGCGGTGGGGCTGACTAGATTGCGTAATCTCATTAGGCCCAGGGTAGCCCATGTTCGGAAGGCTCACTGGGATTCCCAGGCAGGATAGAAGGCTGGATTGTTAAGGAAAGACAGGAGAGGGTTTTGAGGGGATTGCAGCTTATGCTTACATTTCAAGGTGTCCCAAAGGGTTATGAAGTGGTTGGTTATAGGGTTGCTGAGGGTTATATGGTCTTTTTTGCTAGCCAGAGTAGATTAGATGTAGAGAGGGGGTCCAAATCTACTGCTTCCACCGCCACACAGAGTGGGGTTTCCCAAGTTGTGTGGTAATTTGGGAGACTGGCCAATTGTGCTGCCCTGTAGTAGTATGAAGTTGGGCATTCCTAGTCCGCCTTGGAGTTTAGGAAGGAAAAGCGTCCGTTTGGATACTCTAGGTCTAATAGACCCCCAGACAAATTTGGATGCTCGTTGTTGGAGAATCCGCAGGAAATATGACGGAACCGGGATAGGGAGTACCCTGAAAAGGTAGAGTAGTTTGGGTAGAACCGACATCTTCACTATTGTAATCTTACCCAACCAGGAGGTGGGAAGACACGACCAATGACTCAACAGATCTGTGACTTGTCTCAGGATGGGTGGGTAGTTATGCGAGAAAAGTTGCGAGTAATCTGCGGTTAGCTTGATCCCTAGATAGGGCAATGACGTGGTGGCCCAGGGAAATGGTAAGGCCCCTTGCATAGTCCTCAATTCATCTAGAGGAACAGAGATGTTCAAAGCTTGGGATTTGTTAGGATTAACTACCAGTCCTGATATTGACGCAAACCTGCTGAGTAGTGGTAGGAGGTTGGGGCTAGAGACTAGTGGAGAAGACAAAAACAATAAAATGTCTTCTGTAAAGAGACACATTTTATGCGTATATCCACCCAAATCTATGCCTGTAATTGTAGGATTAATCCTAATCAAGTGGGTGAGGGGTTCTATAAGTAGGGCAAAAAGCAATGGGGAGAGTAGGCATCCCTGCCTCGTCCCTCTTTCTATAGCAAACGGAGCCGATTTATAGCCGGCGTACTTAACTAAGTATGCCTGGGGCTTGCCATACAAGGCCGTGACCCATTTCATGAAGTGGGGTCCAAATCCCCATTTCTGAAGGGTGTATTGCAGGTAAGGCAATGACACTGTATCAAAGGCTTTTTTTATATCGAGGGCCAAAAAGCAGGCCGGGATGCGACGGGTTTTGGTGACGTGTGCTATGAGGACTGCTTGGCGTATGTTTTCGGCGGCTTGACGAAATGGTATGAATCCCGCCTGGTCCCGATGGATACGTTTACCAATTATTCCGTTAAGGCGTGTGGCCAGGATTTTTGCTAAAATTTTTATGCCCAAATTTAAAAGAGAGATTGGGCGATAGTTGGTGCACGACGTATCATTCGTGTGGGGCTTGGGAATCATGCAGATTATTGCCGTTAGTGATTCTGTTGTAAATTTATGATTTTTGAGGATAGAGTTGAGGGCTCTGGCTAAGATGGGGGATAATAGGTCAGAGAATGTTTTGTATTAAAGTGCGGGATAACCATCAGGACCCTGGCGTTTATTAATTCTGAGGTTTTTTATTGCCAATGATACCTCTTCAGGAGAAATAGTGTTCTCTATGAGGTCGAGGTCCGAGGGTGATAGTTGTCCAACTTAGCCCTAGTGGTGGGGTTGGGATTCAGGTTGAAGTCTGCATTGCAGGTGCAGTAATCTACCTCCAACCTTTGGCCTAGGAGCCTGCGCTCACGGCTGAAGAGTGCAGATTGGCGCTGTATGTCTCCGCGAAGGACCTGCTTATGTGCTTCCCAGAGCGTGAGAGGAGAAACATGCGGGGTATCATTATGTTCTATATACGTTTTAAGAGCCTGCTGGATGTCAAAGCGGTGTGAAAGGTGTTTTAATAAGTGTTCTGGTAAGCACCAAGTACGGTCTTGAGCTTTTGGGATAGGAGACGCCAGGGTAGTTAAAACTGCATTGTGATCTGACCAAGGGATTGGATGTATACTGGAGATTAGAATCTCGGGGGCCATGTCAATGGACACAAATATATGGTCAATTCTGGATGATACTTTATGGGGGTATGAGTAGTGGGTGTAGCATCATTTGCCCGGGTTAAGCTCCCTCCAGGTGTCAACAAAACTATGCTTCAGGAGCAGCTGGGAAAATTGTAGTTTCATCGGGGAAGTGGGGGGATTATAGGGGGACTTATCCAAGTATGGGAAGAGAACCTGGTTGGAGTCACCGCACAGGACTATCGTGCCCATCCTGTTTGTGGAAACCACTTGTAGGAGATGTGTGAGAAAAGAATTAGGGTGCTTATTCGGGGCGTAGTATGAGACGATCATGAGGGGGGTGTCAACAAGGTAGCCACATAGAATTAAGTATCTACCCTCCGGATCTTGAATAGTCTTTTTGGATGTGAAGGGATAGAGCGATGGAAGACTATCAAGGCTCTCTGCTTCGTCGCGGCAGAGGCAGTAAAAACCTGGGGGTAATATGTACTGAAGTGTTTTAGGGTGTGGGTAGCCGTAAAATGTGTTTCCTGAAGGCAAACTATTTGGGCTTTCAGGGATTGGAAGTGTCTGAACACTTTAGTCCTTTTTTGTGGAACATTGAGGCCCTGTACATTGAGGGAAAGGACAGTTAGTGGAGCCATGGTAGCAACAATGAGTACTGTGACTTACCAGTGTGCGGAGGAGATCGGGAGAACCAAGACCACCAGGCGAACGGGAAAATAGAAGAAGAGAAAAAGGGAAGAGTGGCGCGACCCATAGGCCAAGGCCTGTGCTGCGACCTGTCCAGGGAAAAGAGGAAGTGGAGGGTCACTGAAAAAGGAGAGAGAGACAGAACAATATGAGTTAACTTGTAGAACACACAGTAATACAACAGACAATAGGTAAACTGGATCCGTGAGAGGGAAGCTAAGTCCCTGTCAAGGAGACGGGAGCCGTCTTCAGTGGCCCACATATTAACCGTGGGCGACCGAGGAGGGCATAGTGGGGTGCACATGATCGTCTCACGGGAGACGGGGCCTCGGCAGTTTAGCCGAGTTAAGGTAGAACTGTAGATCAGCACATCTGAACATCGAACCATCAACCTGTTAAACACTAGAAGTCTGGGTATCCACCAAGAAAAAGAAAACAACAACCGGAAACAAAAACCTCCAGGTAAAATAAAACGGGACAAATTTGTGGATTAGTATGGGGTCTACACTGGTCGGAGTCCGGCCGGGGTGGATGATCCAACAGAATTAGATTTGGAGGATTGGAGTAGATTGAGTCTTATATACGGGCACCCTCAGGCTCATGTTATACTTGGCGGAAATGATGGTTTGTAGACTCTGGTTGAGTTGATTGTTTGCCCATCTGGAGCAGCTCTTTAGGAGTCCTTAATTCTGTCCGCTGAGGTCCAATACAATCAAGAGAGCCCATACAGGGGGTCTAAAGTCTAGTGGGGAACTTTGCATCCTGTAAACAGTTTACAATCAGGTAGCCGGGGAGAAGGAAGTTTAATGTGTGAAGGCAGAGGTGGCGCGTTCCAAAAGGAGGGAGGGGTCGATGGCCCAAGTCTAGGGCTATCTGGCCCCTGCAACAAGGGAGAGGAACCGCGTCTACGGACACCAGTTAGGGTTGTTAGTTGAAAGGTCATGCGGGCATGGGAGTCCGAATAGAGGTTGATTAAACAAACCATTTATGGTAAGGGGTTCATGGGGTATTGTGGTCTCTTGCGCAACTGGCAAGAACGGGGGGTCCCCTAAGTAAAGTTCAGCATATCTACAGGGATTATCAATCCATAGTGTCTTCTTGGTCCTGAGTTGGAGGTGTGAGGCGGCTTCTTTTATGGACCTGGGAATTCCCTTGTTTTCCAGGAGATAATGATGGTTTATACGGTGAGGGGGTGGCCAATCGGCGGCATGACAGATTAGTGGTAGTTGGGGTGTCGATCAAGTGAAGCTCCTGCAGGAGTTGGTGGAGTTCTTCATTCGACTTACATCTGTATTTGTTCTCTTGGTATGTGAATCTCACTGAAAAGGGGAAGCCCCATTGATAGTCTATATGGCGCTGCTGGAGTTCAGACAGAAGGGGCTTCATAGCACAGCATTTGGTCATCATTAGTTGGGAAAGGTCGGGGAATAATTGGTATTTGTACCCTTGAAATATAAGATCACCTTTATCCAGTGCAGCCATCATCAGCTGTTCTTTTGTGCGATAGTAGTGTAACTTTGCAATAATATCACATGGCGGGACCTCAAGTTTTTTTGGTGTCAGCGCCCTGTGTACTCTGTTCATCTCTATTGGGATAGCAGGCTGCAATTCCTGGAACAGGGCAGTGACTGTAGAATTCAGATCTATGACTGATTCCGGGATGCCCCTGATGCGAACGTTCGAGCGTCTGGCTCTGTTTTCAAAGTCCTCTAATTTGGTGTGTAGGGACAGGTTTTCTTTCCTCAGGTTATCCAATTCAAGTCTGTGCTCCTGGGCCATAGATTCTAGCCCTTCTGCTCTGTCCTCTAATGCTGCAGTGCGAGAGCCCAGCTCCCTGATCTCCCTAGTCAGGCTGTTGGTTATGAGCTCAGAGGTTTGCTTCAAGGCCCTATGGAGCATTTTCTCAAACTGACGGAGCAGGGCTGGGGGAGCATTTTGCTCGGTTCCCTTTTCGGGGGAAGGGGGAGCTCACCTTCAGAGTCGTCGGGGAGATCAGGGAGTGATAGGGTTAGCTGTTTGCTGGCTTTTGTTCCGCTGCTGGCAGCCGCGTGTGCCGCCACAATCTTGGCCGGTGCCCGGGCATAGGCCTCCTTGATGAAGGAGTTCTTGTACTTCGTGCGGGTAGCTCCGAGGACCATGCCGCCCCCCCCCGTTAGACTCACCGGGGTGTCAGGAGGGCGAAAAGTCAGTTCTGGTGCCTAGTGTGCGGTTATGGAGCTGCCGAGGCCGTTCGTTGTCTCCCGCGGTGCAGAGCACTAGCAAGGCATGTCTGCTCTGCTAGCCACCGCGCATGCGCCCCCTGCTATGAGTTTATTATATTGCTAGACATAAATATTTTATTTATTTATTCATTTCTTATTGAAATATTTTTATATTAAACAAATTATTCTTTGTCTATATGCGTAGAAAACATAAATTACGTAATCAATTTCACATACCACCTTGCCACCCAACCCCCCCAAAAAAAAAAGAAACAAAAATAAAACTATAAGATAATTACTGTACACCAAATACAAAATACTTACTTACATTAACCACTTGACCACTGGGCACTTAAATCCCCTTAATAACCAGGCCAATCTTCAGCACTCTCACATTTTGAATGACAATTGCGCAGTCATGCTACACTGTACCAAAATTAAATTTTTGTCTTTTTTTAACCCAAACAGAGCTTTCTTTAGGTGATATTTAATCACCACTGAGTTTTTTATTGTGTGTGCTATAAATTAAAAAAGGCTGAAACTTTTGTAAAAAAATGCATTTTTGTTTGTTTCTGTTATAAACTATTGCAAATTAGTAATTTTTCTTCCTAAATTTTGGTCAAAATTTATACTGCTACATATCTTTGGTAAAAAATAACCAAACTCAGTGTATATTATTTGGTCTTTGTGAAAGTTATAGAGTCTACAAGCTATGGTGGCAATCATTGAAAATTGATCACACCTGATGTATTGATGGCCTATCTAATTTCTGGAGACACTAACAAGCCAGGAAATAGGCTTGTGCAATTTGTTTCCTTCCAAATTTCATTTTTACTGAATTTTTTGAAATTCGGCAATATGGATTTCAAATTTCCGATTTTCCTTTTTTTTGACATTTATTATAGCAAAAAGTAAAAAAATATTGTTTTTTTTTTCAAAATTGTCGCTTTTTTTTGTTTATAGTGGTGATCAGAAGTGACGCAGAGGTGATCAAATGCCACCAAAAGGAAGCTCTATTTGTGGGTAAAAAGGATGCCGATTTCGTTTAGGCACCACGTCGCACGACTGCGCAATTGTCAGTTAAAGTGACACAGTGCCGAATTGCAAAAAGTGCTCTGGTCCTAATGTGGGAAATCCTTCCTGGGCTGAAGTGGTTAAGTTCACTAACAGCCAAATTTTCAAGGAAATTCCAATACCTATAATTTAATAGTTATTTATTATTATTTTAAATGTTCTTTCTTATTTCCGAATTTCCGAACTGCGGAAATTCGGAAATAAGAATGAACATTTGAAATAATAACTAACTAATAAATTATTAGTTAGTTATTATTTCAAATGTTCTTTCTTATTTCCAAATTTTGGAGATTCTGAAATAAGAAAGAACATTTGGGGGGGCGTGGCTGGCTGCGGACTATGATGGCTGCCTGACTTCATAGCTCCGCTCAGCCTGGGACATCTGGCAACTCCAGCATCTGCATTAGCAACGAATCCCCCCTTATTATTATCTTAGGGGGGCTCTCACACCTCAGCCCATTGAATGAACCCACTAAAGAACCGGATAGAGAACTGACGCTGGAGCCGGGATCAACAGATACAGTGCCGTCCCTGAGGAAATATCGGATCCCCATAGACAAGCGACGCTCATCCTCCTCCTGACTCAAGACGATTGGACTTCTATTACACCCACCCCAGACTCTCCAGCCACCGAGCTTTCAGCCTATCCCGGTCTCGTTACGGTCGGGAGCCTAACGGAGGTGCAGCACGGGCCGGAGCGGCTCCCTCACATCGCCGCCAGCCGCCATTTTGAGACACCGCTGAGGAGATACAGAGGACCGAGCTCAGTGCTCAGCCGTGGCCTAACTTACCTCTGCACCTTCACCCGGACACTGCCCAGCTGCGGAGCTTACTGAGAGGATCGTGGCGGGCAAGGCTCCGATCCGAATCTCCTGAGCAGCACTGCCAGATCGGTACTCACTTTAGGGCCGGCGGAGGTGTAGGTCCTGCGGATCAGCGCGGAGTACCCGTCCCGCTATACAGCGTGTCTCCCAATTCACCACTCCTGGACTCCTTTGGCCCCCGTGCTCTCCGCTCAACC
>BLSH010508284.1:15697-28854 GCA_018402905.1 Glandirana rugosa
CACCCTCCGCCGCGGTGGCTGATTACACCTCTAACAGTGCTAGTCACCCACCGAATCTTTGTTTTATCGTTATTTGAATTTTGCGTACTCAACACGACGTAGTAGCCTCCACTGGTGATTTTTTTTTTTTATTTTTTTTATTACTCCCGACTTCATTTCGTCCCGCATGTTATTCGCATATATCAAGTCAGACTATTGTCAACCCGGCCGGCTACAAGAAGCGTGCATCTTTAGTAGCTTCAACGACCATCATTAATAACCCATCCCTAGTCTCACTGTTTCTCGTTAACACTACCCGTTCGGTTTCTAAGGTGGCAGCGTTCTTAAATCCGTGAAGTATGCCAAAGCCCATCTTCAAGTGCCTAAATTCTTGCGACGGTGGAATCTTTGGCTTGCCCATCACAATTGCTCTTTGTCACTCTGATCCCTACCCAATAATTACTACCAGCAACTTCGATGATTTCTACGTGCGAAGAACATCGGCCGGCCCAACTGTTATCAGACTGAACTATATACGCTTATTGTACGCCCTGCTTTACTTCAGCCCTCATTATTTTTTTTATTTTTTTTTTTTAGTGGTCACCTCCGATGATGCAGCACAACTCATGCGTTTTAAGTTTATTGCTATTTTGTTTCTAAGCCACCCACTGATCGTGACAATCTCCACATTAGTCGGTGGCGCCGCCTCCCACTCCTGACACAGCTTGTTCCCTCTGGGGTGTCAGTGGTGGGCGGGCGCAACCCAGGCCACACCAGGCGCTCAGCCTTTAACAGATATATTTACTGTAAGTGATCATCTCACAAGTTATTCTATGCTCAGTGGTTGAACATTTGAAATAATAATAAATAACTATTAAATTATAGGTATTGGAATTTTCTTGAAAATTTGTCTGTTAGTGAACCTAAAAATGAAATTGATGACTAACAACCATATATACAAGGAAATTCAAATTCATATTATTTAATAGTTATTTATTAGTTACTTATGATTTCAAATGTTCTTTGTTATTTTCAAATTTTCGTATTTCCAAATTTCCATATTATCAAATTTCAGATTTTCGCCTGTTTCAATTGCAGAATTTCCGAACTTCAGAATTACTGCAATTGCTGCAATTGCCGAATTTGTGAATTTCCAAATTTTCTAATTTACAAATTTTTCAAATTCCAGAATTCCCCAATTTCCGAAAAAATAAAGAAATGAACGGAACGAAAGTGAACAAATTTTTCAGCCATGCGCAAGTCTACCAGAAAAGTCCAAAAGAAAACCAAATGACCCCTTTTTGGAAAGTAGACATTCCAAAGTATTTAGTCAGAGGAATGGTGTATTTTTTAAAAGTTGTATTTTTTCCCCACAATTCTTTGCAAAATGAAGATGTTTTTTCTTTTTCTTTCCCACAAAATTGTCATATTAACAGGTTATTTCTAACACACAGCATATGCATACCACAAATTACAACCCAAAATGTATTCTACTACTCCTCCTGAGTATGGCGATACCACATGTGTGAGACTTTTACACATCGTGGCCACATACAGAGGCCCAACATGCAGGGAGCACCATCAGGCATTCTAGGGACATAAATTACACATATAATTCCCTGACTGCCTCCTATACTTTTGAAGGTCTTGGAGCACTAGGACAATGGAAACACCCAAAAAAAATGAGCCGTGGATGGATGAGATGTGGATGGGGATGGATGAGCATGGATGGGGATGGCTGAGCATGGATAAGGATGGCTGATCATGGATGGGGTGGCTGAGCATGGATGGGATGGCTGAGCATGGATGGCTGAGGATGGATTGGAGTATGCATGAATTGGAGTATGGATGGATGGCTGAGGATGGATTGGAGTATGGATGGATGGCTGAGGATGGATTGACGCATGGATTGGAGTATGTATGGATGGCTGAGGATGGATTGGGGTATGGATGGATGGCTGAGGAAGGATTGGAGTATGGATTGGAATATGGATGGATGGATTGGAGTATGGATGGATGGCTCGATGGATGAGTGCAGACTTGCACAGAGCAGCACTGTGGGCACTACAGATCCTGTCCATAGCGCTGCTGCATCCAATCTCTCCACTGTACCAATTGGTACAGAGGAGGGGAGAGATAAGCTGGACATGCGCCGGCTTGTTTACATCTGATCACTCTGTCATTTGATGGAGCAATCACGTGGTAAAGGGCTGCTGCAAGGGCCGTTTACCATGATACATGATGCTGCTATCTCTGTTGGAGGGGGGCTACTTGGTGTTCCATATAACCCAACACACATAGTTTATGTTCTGCCCAGAAGAGTTATTCCAAATACCGAGCTTAATTGTATCTACGACATCCTCCCAGTACCTATTAAATTTATGGCATTTCCAAAACATATGAATAAAACTTCCAGGTGAATGCCCACACTTTGGACATGATACATCTATATGTCTCCCAAACAGAGACAATTTCTGAGGTGTATAATATGCCCTATGTATTGTAAAGATCTGCATCAATTTTTGTGACAGGGACAAGGAAATGACTGTATATCCACTGTATCTAAAATATGATTCCACTGGTTGTCTGTCAGCTCTCCCGTGTCTTCTAACCATCTTAGTCTACATGGAAGGCCATTCTCCTTTTCCAATGCTGCTAGATGTATACTGGCATTAAGAGTTTTGATATTAACCATTTAGTAGAAGTAGCTCTTACTAGAGTTTTTAAAGGAGGGGTGTTACTCCATTCCAACCCTATTGTTTTAAACAAAGCTTCCAATGCATGCCTTATCTGTAAGTATTGAAAAAAGCATTTATTCAAGAGACCAAACTAATTTCTCAGCTCCTGAAAAGTTTTCAATATCCCTTCTGCTTCTAGTTATTAAACTTCTCTAACCCACTAAGCTCTGATAAGTTTTTATTATCCCAAACAGGGGAATACTCAATGAACCCTGTATAACAAAGCAAAGAACATGTTGTCTGCACAACTTCAATAACAAATAAATTGTAGGTCAACTAAGTCAGGCTTCAAAGACCCCGCCTCCAGTGATTCAACTAGTGTGTAGAGTGCGGGGTACGGACCAGCAATGCATGCCCACTATAAAAAATGTCAATGCACAGCCATGTAAATGTTGCAGCTTAGTTGCTAAAAAATAGCTCCAAGGATGTTGTAAAGCTAATCCACCGTTATCTCTGCAACACTGTAAGATGTAACCTGTCCTGTCCGTGCCTCCACACCAGCTCCCTAAATAAGGTATCTATCTTCCTAAACCATGACCCAATAATCCATACTGGTGAATTATGTAAAACATAAAGAATTTGGGACACACCATCTTAATCAAATTTCAGCAGTTCACCACCAACAAGGGAAGATGACACAATGTTTTGCATCTCTCTCTAAATCCAGCCAATAAATGCATTAGATTGTTTGAAATATACAATTGAGGGTTTGCTGTTACATATATTCCCACATATTTAAACCTCTCCACCACTTGTATATGCCTGGGGCTATTGGGCAATGCCCTCCTAATGAATCCACCAGAAGTAAGTGAGCTTTTTATCAGTTAATAGATAAACCAGAAAAGGAGCCAAAACTCTTTATAATACCCATTACTGCAGTCAATAATTGGCTTGTTTCCCCCAGGAGTAGAAGAATATCATCCACTTATAAAGCAATTTTTTCCTCACAAGTCCCTTGCTGGAAACCTCTTATATGTATTTCTGCTCTAATATCTATAGCTAATGGTTCCATGGCCAGGGTGAAAAGCAGGGGCAACAAAGGGCTGATATATGTATTTTAGTTACTGAGGTTTGCCATTATACCATTTACTAAGCTATCTATGCATGTCAATCACTGGACTCACATCCTTGTAGCAGGAATTAATATGCTGTATGATAGGTAGCTCAGTCTGAAGCTCTGGCAGGAAAAATAGCTCTGTTTCTGTGCTGCATAGGGGCTTTTACAGAGGAACAGATGCAGGAGAGACACTGCAAAACATAGAGCAGTCAGTGTTAAGCCATGCTCCATCCTTTAGGGGGTACACTGAGGATGTGGATTGCTAGATACTGGAGGATTGTGGGAGATGCAGTTTCCAGGAAGCAGCCCTGAAGGAGATAGATACTGTGAGTGACTAAAATTCCCAGGAGGGGCTGCTGCAAGACGAGAGGACAGCAGAAGCCCAGGCTAGAGATATCGTGTTTCATGTGGAGAGAGAAGAGCAAACTGCAGGTGTGCTGAGGCTGGTGATGCTGCTAAGTGCTCCTTATGCCCCTAGATAGGGACTAAACTACCTGAGACCACCTTGTCAGAGGAGAGTCATGTTGCAGAGAAACTGAGGCTGTGAAGGGACTGATGCACCTGAGTGAAAAAAGAAAACAGTGGCAAAAATTTTGGAGCATGTGAAATTGCCCTGAATGCTGATTGAGTCTGCTGCATCAAGCGGCTCCTTGTAAGTGCTACAAATGTTTTGTTTACAAAATGAGAAGGGGAAGGTGGAGAGATATAGCAGTTTATTGACTGAAGTTAGTCACAATGAAAGCAACTAAAAGTCAATGAACCAGAGTCGGAATATGGTACCCTCTTTGTTTATTCTGATTGTTAGCCCTGACTTCAGCACACTGCAGTATTTTGGTGTGTGGCAATGCTACTGAAAACTATTTTCTGTTTATTGCATGACTTAATTGTATTTCTTATTCACTCCTTGGATTATTGTAACATTTGGGAGATACAATCACAAGTTTACAATCTATACTCAACCCAAAACCTTTCCTGGACAAAATAGGGGAAAGTTAGAACCTATTTCAGCTCTCTGTTGTTGTTTGTGTCTCCCATTTGATAACTTTCCTCTGTTTTTTGTCCAGGTGATCAATGTCATGTATAACTGGACATAAGGGGATAACAGAGACATAAACACTCCACAGAGGTTCTTGGCATTGTCCATACTATCTATATAAAAAAATGAGTCTGTAGTGTACAGCTATGCTTGACAATGCTTGGCAGTTAGGAATTTTGGGACAATCCATTTTGTTTGATCATTGTTTGTTTGATTAATGAATGCAGATGTGTCTTGTTGTTCCTGGGTTTTCAATTTTCTAGGCACAGGCATTTGAGGCCTTTTAAGTCAGGACTAGAACTAGATCCATTTATGAGCCACCTGTGAACACCAGTGTAATTATGAAGCATGCAAGTATGCAAGTGTGAATGGGAAGTTTACAGCCCCGATTTTCCTGTGATGAGTAGAAAATACAGAACGTATTTGGCATATGAGTTGTGTAAGTAGACTTAGAAAATTTTGTATTTTTTTTTACGAATATTTAATCAAAAGATGGGTATGCACAAGTTAAAGAACAGAGTTGAGTTACTTGGCAGAATAAAGGGTTCAACACAGAATCTATTTGCTTTTTCATGTTTATTTTGCTCCAATAAGATATTGAATATTCCAACTGATGTCTTAATGTTCAGTATAGTAATAAACAAATAGATAGATTGATAAATAGATACCATAGACTGGTTGACAGGAGAAGTGAATAAACCTATAATATAGATATATGTTTTCCTATGTCAGTTTCTGCTCATTTTGTGCATTGTTTCTTTTATAAAAGTGAATGCAGGTTTAGGTGGAAGATAAATTATTAACATTACTGGATGTTTGGTCCTACAACACTTTTCTCTCTTGAAATGCTTGACAGTAAAAGAAGCTAAACTAAATCTTTGTTAAGTTTCACACAAGAAGCAAAATTAATTAGTTGGAACCACACGGGTTTTTTCAACTTAAGAAAGTGCAACATTATTATTCAGTATCTGTATTCTGATAAAACAAGTTTCTTCTGGCATCCTTTCTCTTTGATGTGCCATATTGACCTTGCATTAGCAGTGTTTGGATCAATATCTTTCAGGCCATTTAAGTACACATTAACGGAACCCCCAACATGGAACAGTTAAAAAAATGTACCATATATACTGTATTTTCTGTGTATATTGTAGGTGTGATACCTTCCAAACAACCAGAGGTTATTAAATCTCCCCACCACCTGATAAGCATTGGTTGTCATGGCTGCTTAAAAAAACAATTTGGGCTTGCATGGAAGGTGACAATTTTTAACCTGCACTGAGAAAAATAAATAATGAATATGATTGGTTGGATGATATTATAATTGCAGGGGATAAAAATGTCATCATAGATTTTGGCACAAAAAAGGTTTTTACAACATCTTCTCCAGAGTAACTCACCCAAGTAAATACTTGCCTTCAGCCCTGCTCCAGATATCTCCCTTTCTTGTGCTGCACAACTCTTGCTAAGTCACTAAACTTACTTAAAACACATTCCTATAGCTGGTCTGTACTCTTCTGGGTGGCTGCACAGCACAGCACACATGAAGTCTGCAATATTGGCAAATCAATGGCACAGAAGATATTTATAGTGGGACTGAAAGTAAGTGTTTATCACTTTAAGGCTATATTTAGGGGTAATTTAAATGGGTAGAGAAAATCTTCAAACAAGGGCATGTGTTACAGTGGCAACTGCCTAAGGTTTTTCCTCAATTTGGAGATATTTCCTCTTACTTTCTGTTGTATATACAGGACAAGAAGTGAATACACTGGTGAATGAGAATCGGCTGCCTTTTGAATTCAACACCACCACCAATTGCAACCTCTTACCAAGCGATGAGACCCCAAATTATAGGTGGATGTATAACAGCATACTATCAGTAATCATCCATCCACAGCCTTGGAACCATATGGAATATCACAGCAACAGGTTGTTCAATGGCACTTCAGGAACATCAGCAGGGATTCACTGAAACAGCTCTTGATATGCTCTCCCAGCAGTCTGGACTCATCATCAAGCCAGCAGATAAAGGTGGCGGCATCGTAGTACAGGACAAGACTCAATATCTCCAAGAATCACACAGACTCCTATCGGACCATAAAACCTACATCAAACTACGAAGCGACCCACTGCCACAATTCAGCTCATAAGTTAACCACCTGATCACAGACGCACTCACAGAAGGCATAATCAGCAAATCAGAAGCATCCTTCCTCCATAGAGAATATTACTCCACACCCTATTTTTACCACCTACCCAAAATCCATAAAAATCTCGACAACCCTCCAGGGCGCCCTATGGTGGCCGCTATGGAGAGCGTCACCTGTTACCTTTCCCAATACATCGAACATTTCCTCCAACCACTGGCCCAGAACCTACCCGCCTATATATGAGATGGCCTACACCTCCTGGATACACTCAAGTCCTACATCTGGGAACCATCCTATCTATGGCTGTCATTAGACGTATAATCGCTCTATACCTCCATACCTCACTCAGTAGGCCTTCTAGCAGTACAATACTTCCTTGACCAAGATCCTCTTATGAACTCAAAACAAGCCCGGTTCATACTAGAAGCCACAAAATTCTGTCTAAACCACAACTACTTCCTCTTTGACCGCCAATATTACCTGCAAATACAAGGCACTGCTATGGGAGCAAACTTCGCACCCAGCTACGCCAGTCTCACCATGGGCCTATGGGAAAACCTCCACATTTGGCACAACAATGCGTTTTCTAAACACATCATCTTCTTTGGCCGATATATCGATGATATCCTGGTCATCTAGGACGGCTCTCCTGCACAGGTTGATGACTTTGTGTCCTACTATAACAACAATGACCTAGGTCTCTCCTTCACGTCTGTTTGTGACTCTGATAGCTTAGCCTTTCTAGATCTGGAACTGTGCCACACCAAGGACAGCATATACACCAAAAATTATACCAAACCCACAGCCGGAAACTCATACCTTCACTATACCAGTTGTCACCATCCCAGGTGGATTTCCAATATCCCAAAAAGCCAGTTTTGCCACCTCAGACACAATTGCACCCGTGACAAAGACTACCGACCCCATGGTCTGCTGCTCCAGAAAAAATTCCTTGACAAAGGATATCCACCACCTCTAGTATAAGAAGCCTTCAACTTCTACCTAACAGAACCCTCCTGCAGTCACCCTAAAAATCAATCAACTCAGACCGTCTGATTCATCACGCAATACCACACCCAGCACAAAATGATGGAAAACATCCTCCACAAACATTCTTCTCGAGGACCCTCACCTCAAAAACACCATCTCGGATGCTCCAAAAATAACATACAGAAGATATAAAATACAGAAGAGCACGCAATATCAAAACCAAAATCGCACCCAGGAAAATCAAACCTGACATCACTACCACTGATCCCCATCTGACCTTTTCCAGTCTGAAAGGCATGTACCAATCCCGAGAAATCAACTGTTTTACCTGTCCATTTGTTCAGCACGGCCAAAAACAATTCACGGCCAAAGGCAAAACCTATGTCTTTGAAGACTTCTACACCTGCTCAACCGAATATGTCATACACTGACTCTCACTGCCTCTCCTGCCCATGCGGCCTCCTCTATGTAGGTGTCAGAACACTAAGAAAAAGATTTGGAGAACACAGAAGAGGCATTGAAGAAGGCAAGGACAAATTCAGTGTCCCCAAACACTTTAAAGAATTCCACCAACAATCCACCCTAGGACTCCGTGTCTGGGTCCTGGAAGCCATTTCCAGAAAACTCCCGCAAGCCAAGCGGTATGAATACTTATGCCAAAGAGAGACCTTCTGGATCTACACTTTGGACACCCTATCGCCCAGAGGAATGAACGAGGATATAGAGATCCACTCCATTCTTTAAATCTTTCATACGGCCATACGACCCCACCCTCATCACCCAGCTTCACACCCACCTGACAACATTCCCTTTCCCCCTCCCCCAAATTCCCTACACCCATCCCCCCCAAGTAATACCAACCCTCTCCCCCTGGTTCCTTCCCCCCGTTCACAGCACCCGACCTTGCCATACTCTTTATATCTCTTTATAATTGCCCCATTATGTTTTTCGCCATACATTAGCCATCCACCCTGTCCAACACACACCTATCCTTCCCATCATTTCCTATATACCCGGCTCTCAGCACGAGCCCCTTGTCCAACCCCCCTTCTTTTCCCCCATCAGGCTGCATATTATTCATATTATTCATGAGTCTCACCACCCTGCCCAATAAATGCTTAGTTTTCCTCTTCTATATACCTCCTACTACCCTGTTCTCATCCATCCCCCTACCTATACTACAATCCCCCATTAGGTCCCATCTACCACACAACCTGGTCCACAGTTATTCATTACTTCCCATTTTTATTGTCCCCTGGTCAGTTCTATAACAACCCCCCCACCCATCCGTCTGTCTTTACACTGAAGCCTCCACACACTTGCCACTTCACATACGGCCGTGCTGGCTGCATTGTGTGCCTGAAGTAGGCGGTCCTGTCTTCTCCTCCTACTCCCCTTCCCCCAGTGACGCAGCACGGCCGCTCCTACACACACGGCACGGACGGCTTCTCTGTTAGACGAGGTGGACCTGCTGAAACCCATTGTCTACCTGCCCCACCCACTCTCCTCCCCTCTGTGATGCCTCAACCTTCCCCCCCACATACGGCCGGGACAGCCTCACTATTTACACTCACGAGGCAGACTTGCTGTGACTCATTGTCCATCAAGTCCGCCCGCTCTCCCCCCCAGTGATGCCGCCTACATGCGCTCTCTCTCCCCCAGCCAGCTCTCCCCCTCCACAAACCCTCACGGTTCCTTCCTCCCTTTTTCCACCCTCCTTCAGGCACACAGGCTTCCCCTCTCTCTACCCTATACAGATCAGGTACTTGTAGGTATGTTTATGTATGATCATTTGTCTGCGAACGCGCACCTGGTACAGCCATCTACCCACTCTCCTGCTCCCCATTGGACCCCTGACGCTGGACCTACATCTCGCCCACCTGCCTGGAGCCTCAGAACCCACAGGAGTGACCGGACACATGTGACGGCGGGACCCCAGCACTCGGACCACCCAGACTGGGATACCTGGGCATTTTACATGCCTGTTATCACTTAACTCTTGTAAGTGCATTTTTAATAAATACTTTTTTTTAATCTTCTGCTACACTTAGTGGGGCACCACTTGTTCTCTTGTGTTTACTGCCAACAGAGTCACTTCTGCTCCGTCAGCTGGCTGCCCCACAGACGTCGCCATCTACTTGGATACCCCCCCGTCCTTCCGGTGCCTAGCACCCCACATACGCACTCTTCCGCTCTGACCCCAGAAACCCCAGCTGAGAAACCTTCAAGCGCCACATTCCTTGTAGGGATTCACTGATTGCACCTCCGCTCCAAGCTAGCAGTGGTGGTGGTTGTATTTACATGTGATTTATCCTTGCACCTGTGTAGGTAGATGCACAAATACCTTTTGCAATAAGTCGGCAGGTTGCACTATGCTTAATGTACATGGCAGAGTGGAGGTGCAAACAGTGAATCTCTACTGATGTACTCTGGAGTTCCTGAAGTGCCATTGAACAATCTGTTGCTATGATATCCCATATGATTCCGAGGCTGTGGATGGATGATTACTGATAGCATGCTGTTATAAGAACACCTATAATTTGGGGTCTTATCACTTGGTAAGATGCTGCAATTGGTGGTGGTGTGGAATTCACAAGGCTGCTTATTGTCATTCACAAGTGGAAACATATGACAAGTTTTGCAATGGTGGCAGAACCCTCCTACACATAACTACTTTTTTCATTTGGACATTTGAATACAGGTGGTGGACTTCCATCAGAATCTGTTTATTGATTTTTTAATTGGTATTTTTTTTTTTTTTTTGCGTCACTTTGGAAGTGGTGTCACTCTCTAAATTTTCATATTTAGATTTTTTTCAATTGTAATTGGATTTATGATGTTGGTACACATGTCACATTAGTAATATTATGATCTTTTGTATTGTGATAAATATAACTAAGACACATTTAATTTAGTAACACAGCACAACATTTGTATTCCTTTAAAAATATTAATGACTGGGATTTTAAATATTCTCTACACTACTATGCAAAGTGAAAGGGGCAATGATTAAATATTTGCTCAGATAATTAGTCTGAAATGCTTCCCAAAAAAGCTGATTGTGATACCTCTCATTACCCGGCATATCCTTTCCTTAGCATTTTCCATTTTTTATTAAATGGTAAAGGGGACCATGCATCAAAGTTACAATCCCACCACACAGATTGTGTCTGATGGTAGCTCAGTTTTTTTGCTGAGTGAATTACTTTTTTGGCTAACTAAGCATTTTGCCCCTGCACAAAGCCTAGGCTGCATGTTGAAGTGCCCCCAGAAGATGTGACCCTTACAGCCTGTACTGACAGAAAGTGGTTGAGTGATACAGAGAGTCATTCAACTCCAAAAAGGAGAAAAGTATGTGAATGGTATTGCTGGATGGTGAAATGGTTGATTAGTGCATTAAAAATAGCTTTAAGTCCCCAAAATTGGAAAACAAGGAATTATGGGAAATATATTCATTATCACAGTGTTTTATATGTGCAGCTATGGCAGCATAAAGTGTACAACTATGGCAGCATAAATAAATGTTGCTTTCTAAACAGTGCCTGCTGCAGAATCCAAATTATATTTTAGTAAATGTATGGCATAACTAAAATCTGAATTGCATTTTCTCCAAATGTACCTAAGTTAGTTAGTAACTACAATTACAATTCACATTCTGTATAGGAATAATTCAGCATAAAGAACATTTATGAACATTCGCTAATGGCAAATCAATCACTACCAATTTCCATATCCCTGTACACCATATTTCATAAGAAACACATTTAACAGGTAGAAAGTATATATCCTCCCTGCTGACTCCACTAACTGTGGAGAGGAGATCAACATCTTTACCATTTTAACAGTAAAGAACTCCTTATGCAGATTAAGACTAAACCACTTCTCGTCCAACTTCATTGTGTGGCTGTGTGTCTTCTTTAGAGACCTTAGATCAGTGGTTCTCAACTCCTGTCCTTGGGACCCACTAACAGGCCAGGTTTGCAGGATAACTGAAATGCATCACAGGTGATATCATTTGCTGCTCAGTGATTGCAGTATTCTAGTCTGCATCTCCCCGAGGTAATACTTAAAATCTGGCATGTTGGTGGGTCCTGAGGACCGAGGTTGAGAACCACTGCCTTAGATTAAATAGTTCTTTTTCAATATATTTAATATAGTCACCATTTAAAGGTTTGTATGTTGTGATCATATCTCCTCTTACACGCTTTTTCTCCAGGGAGAATACATTGAATTTTGGTCACCATTCCTCATAAGTAAGGTCCTCCAGCCCCCTTAATAGTTTCATTGTTCTTCTCTGGACTCTCAAGGATGTCCTTCCTAATGATTGGTGATAGAATTATACAGCATAGTTTTATCTCTTGAGTAAATATCCTTTTTAAAGTATGATAATAGTCTGTTAGCCTTGCTTGCTAAGGCTTTGCATTGCATGCTGTTGCTGAGTCTGTGATCTACAAGGACCTCCAGACCCTTTTCCATCCTCAATTTCCTCCTAGTGAGTAACTTGCATGCATATTTTTAGCTCCTGTACAGAATACCAGGGTCAGGTCCCGGACAGGAGGTACAGGATGTGTCCCCACTTTTTGGGTTGAGGTCCCTTTAAGGGGGATTATATGAACACATTTTGAGTACTCAGGGGTTCTCACGTATGCAGGATGAGGGGTTCTTGGGCAGTCTGGCTAGAGAGAAGAGGAGTTACTGATTTACAGTGCTCTCTATTTGGCACCTGGAACTCAGAGACTAGGAGAGACTTGGGTGGGAAAGAGCCTCCAACCCCGATTACAAGGACTTTGTTCACAAAATGATTAACCTGCCTGCAGAGGAGGCTTGACAATTAGCAGAAAGGAGACAGCACCTGTCTATGAGTTGGATTGTGAGACAAGCACAGCTATGAGAAAGTGCAGACTGTCTGGTAACTGAGACAGTGTTTGCTAAGCAAACACTTTACAGCCCCTGAAGTAGGCAAGTGTGATATGGGTATACTGATGGTGAGCTATCATGTTATTTTTTGTTATTATGCCAGAAATGAACTATTTACATTTACTCTTGAGGAAGAAAGCTGTTTGCTTGATTAAAAAAAAAAAAACAATTAAGACTGTTTTACTTTTACATGCAGCTGCCTGGTGATCCTGGGTTCCCATATTAGACTCCTAAGTAAATTACTTTACATTTTTCACTATTAAACATTAGACAGTAGGAGTAAAACTCCTCAA
>BLSH010508284.1:69775-103445 GCA_018402905.1 Glandirana rugosa
CTGATCCGGTACTGGCACCGTCACATCCACCTTCACCGCCACCATCTCCTCATCCTCCTCCATCGGTTGTACCCAAAAAAAAACATAACTCCGGATAAGTTTTTTTCTTCATATACTTACCGACACACTCAGGCCAGATTTACAAATAAGACGTGTTCCATGTCTGTTCAGAACACCCTAGGTACGGACTAAGTAAAATTATTTCCAATCGAACAGGTGCAACCTACACCTGTTTGCCAAGGCGAACAGACACTATTGCGGGGGACGGCACGATTTGTGTGCAAGGCTGTTATGTGACCGACCTCCCGTCCGGTCGTGGAGGTTCCGTATTTCCCGTTCGAGTCCGCTTCCACCTACACTGCCACGGTCATGGCCTAGTCAACCTCTAGGCTCCTACTCCACATCCACCCCCCTTCCCATTTTTTTACTTGATTTTAATTTATTTTCCCTATCCCCACTTATTTGTAGGGCACTTCCCCTAGTTTGAAGATGATTTTAGAACAGTTATATGGCTTCTACCGTTAATTAATACTTTTCTGACATGGTTTGAAGATGATCCACATTCACCTCCATTTTTGCTTTTTTTATGTTTTTATTTTTTTAAAAATATTTAAAGTTATTTCCCTGTCCCCATTTTTTTGTAGGGCACTTGCCCTACCCTTACCCCCATTTTACTTCCTTTTGCAGCCCTCTAGGGCTTTCCAGGACTTTGTTACAGCCATTTTTGTGCCTAAAAGTTCGGGTCCCCATTGATTTCAATGGGGTTCGTTGTCCGTGCGATCGTTCGGGTTCCGTCCGGACCCGAACCCGGACTTTGTCCCGAAGTTCGGACGGACCAGCAGAACCCGAACTTCCAGAGGTTCGCTCAACTCTACTCCTAAGGTTTGACCTCATATTATATGGTTTTGGTAAATCTGAAGACAAAAGTCCACAGAAAATTGTATATAGTGTATGGGGCTTAAGTCAAATTTTTTTTACCAGAATAAGGAAGGTTGAACTTCTGTCAGAAATGTATTGCTGTGATAGTTTGCAATATTGTGTTAAATGTTGTGTACTTTGCTTTTAAAAATATAAATTATATAAGGCACATAGCACAAATATCTTACCTTAGCACAACAATATAGAAACATATACTAGCTTTATTTGTATAAACAAGTTATGTATTATAGCCCCAAATAGCTATCGTAAACAAAAACAATTAAAATACAAAAGTCAAATGTAGAATCTCCCTAGTAAGGATGAGCCGATGAAAAATGTTTGCATGTTCAGCCTCTTGCTCAGTGAAAGCTGAAAAGCATATACTGTATAGAAGTGACATCCCAATGACCCTTGGACGTGACTGTCAGGAGTCAGCAGCTGAGATGACCATATATATATATATATATATATATATATATATATATATATATATATATATACACATACACTAGCTACACAAGAAACTAGGACCAGACAATTTATATATCTTTAAAGTGAGATTTATTTACAGTGAAAAAGAAGACAATCACACACCTGCAAACAGTAAACATAAACAAATCTAGTGACAAAATACCTAATTAACCTAGCAGACACCTAACAACTAACTATATACAATATACATACAAACTAAGGGACACAGGTAACAGGAAATACCAGGGATGCAAGAAAGTGGGGAATCAAGACTGGGTACAGGAATAAGAAGCAGGAGTAAGCAGCAGAGTACAGGATGCAAGGCTAGCTTAGGAGCAGGATAAACAGGCATAAGGATCTGGCAGCAAGGAGTTCAATCAAAATACTGATGTGGCATATGCTATTGGGAACAGCTGAGACCATTTGGAATGGATTACTGGGGCCTGCTGGCCTCAGGGAGACACCTGCTGGTGCACACTAGAACTGCAGCAATCAGCCCAGAGCACCACAGTGCCTCCAGCAGGCAAACTCGTTCCTAACAGTTTCCCCCTTTAAGGAGTGGCCTCCGGACCAGGGGCGGACTGACAACTCATGGGGCCCCCAGGCTTACAGATGGCCACCACACCAGGAGTAAGTAACAAAAAAACAACATAGAGTACAGCAGTCAGGATGAGACACATACACACAGTATACATATAGTATACACACACAGTCACACATACACACAGTATACATACAGTATATACACACACATAGTATACATACAGTATTTACACATACAGTCACACATACACACAATATACATACAGTATACATACAGTATACACACACACAGTCACACATACATACTGTATACATACAGTATATACACATACAGTCACACATACACACAGTATACACACAGAGTATACAAACAGTATATACACACACAGTCACATATACACACAGTATACACACACACAGTCACACAGTATGCATACAGTATACACACACACACAGTATATACATACACAGTCACACATACAAACAGTATACATACAGTATATACACACAGTATATATACACACACACACAATCACACATATATACAGTATACATACAGTATATACAAACACAGTCACACATACTCACAGTATACATACAGTATACACACACAGTCACAAGTACACATGTTATATATATACAGTATATACACACATCCACACAGTATATACACACACACACTATACATACAGTATACACACACAGCCACACATACACACAGTATACATACAGTATATACACACACACACACACAGTCACACATACATACTGTATACATACAGTATATACACATACAGTCACACATACACACAGTATACACACACAGTATACATACAGTATATACACACACAGTCACATATACACACAGTATACACATACACACAGTATGCATACAGTATATACACACACAGTATACATACAATATATACATACACAGTCACACATACAAACAGTATACATACGGTATACACAAACAGTCATGCATACACAAGGTATACATACAGTATATACATATACAGTGTGCAGTATATACACACAGTCACACATACACACAGTATACAGTATATACACATAGTATACATACAGTATATACACACAGTATATATACACACACACATGCACACACACACAATCACACATATATACAGTATTCATACAGTATATACAAACACAGTCACACATACTCACAGTATACATACAGTATATACACGCAGTCACAAGTACACACGTTATATATATACAGTATATACACACATGCAGACACATACACACATTATACATACAGTATATACACACAGTATACACACACTCACACATACACACACACTATACATACAGTATACACATACACAATACACACACGCACACACACACACTATACATACAGTACACACACACACACACAGCATACTTACAATATACACTTAGTAAAGAGACACACATACACAGTCACACATACACACAGTATACATACAGTATATACACAAAGTATACACTCACACACACAGTATACACACATGCAGGCACACATACACACAGTATACATACAGTATAGACACACAGTATGCATACAGTATACACACGCAGTACACATACACACAGTATACATACAGTATACACACACAGTATACACACACACATACAAACAGTATACATAGAGTATACACACACAGTCACATATACACACAGTATACATACAGTATACACACACACACAGCCACACATACACACAGTATACATACAGCATACACACAGTATACATGCACACACAGTCACACATACAAACAGTTGACATACAGTATGCACACACAGTATACTGTGTGTGATTAGCTCATGTGGATCACCTTTCCTAGGAAGAAGGCAGCTTAAAGGCAAACTTCCTTAAAATCTGGCGGGTTGCAAGTAATAAATAAAACAAAATAGCAAAACAAAACCTTGCTGTCCAGCGCTAAACTACTACAGAGCAGGATACCTCTCTATAGGATGTCGGGATTGTCCCTGACACCTCCACACAAAACAAATGCAAACATTCTCTCTTGCAATCCTTAGAGCAATCAAGTTTTAAGGTATAGCTCTCTCAGTGTAGTTCTACTGAGTCCCAGGCCAGAGCAACACTGAGTTCTCTTCCTGGTCATTTAAAGCAGCTGAAGGTGGATTTGGGTGGACCAGAAACTCCGGGCCGGAACCAGCTCTGCCACGGTGGCTGGCAAAAACTCGGCTGGACTCTTTCTAATCCACTCCAAGTAAACACATGCAAGGTGACAGATGTCCACTATCTCGCTTCACATAACGTCACCCATTCACCCCTCTGCTCAAGCCCCTGCACCTGAGCAACTGTCACATCCATATAGTGGACCGGGGAAAGGGCATCTGCATTGTTTTGCAGCTTTCCCGCCCTATGTTCCACTGTAAACTTGTAGGGCCAGAAATCACCTTGTCACCCAACTATTTTTTCTCTGCTGTCACACATCCACTTCAGGGGGTCTAAATGGCCTTCCCAGCACATAATACTTTAAGGTCTCCAAGGCCCATTTAATAGGGAGACATTCCTTCTAGACTATGGTATAATTCTTCTCATGCCGGTTTAGTTCTCCCCTTAGGTAAACAACCAGGTGCTCCTCCCCATCCCTGATCTGGTCCAGTACAGCCCTAGACCCACATCAGAGGTGTTGGTCTGCACCACAAAGTCCTTGGTGAAGTCTGGGGTCACCAACACCGGTTGTACACATAGGGATTGTTTCAACTTTTGAAACGCCTTCTCAGCTTCGGGGTTCCACTTCACCATGACCAACCCCCTACCCTTTGTCAGGTCAATCAGTGGGACGGCAATGGTGGCAAAGTCAGGTATGAAGCGCCTATAGTACCCCATGATCCCCTGGAATGCTCATACCTGCTTTTTAGTTAGAGGTTGGGACCATTTCTGGATTGCCTCCAGTTTGTTGGTTTGTGGTTTAACGAATCCCCAACCGTTAATGTGGCCAAGGTATTTGGCCTCCTCTAGACTGATGGCACCCTTTTTTTGGGTTGGCTGTGAGACCCTCTTTCCTAAGGGAATCTATCACTGCTTGCACTCAGGGTAGATGCGATTCCCAATCTGGCCTGTGGGTGACCACATCATCCAAGTAGGCAGCTGTGCAGGAGTGGTGCGGTCTTATGGTTTTATCCATCATTCTTTGGAATGATGCAGGGGCATTGTGTAACCCAAATCGCATCCACTTGTAATGAAACGACCCTTTGGGGGTCAAAAAGGTCGTCTTCTGTTTTACTGTCTCTGTTAGGGGTATCTGCCAATAGCCCTTGGTTAGGTCTAGGGTTGTTATGTACTGGGCCACTCCCAATCGGTCTATAAATTTGTCAACGCAAGGCATCGGGTATTCATCAAACTTGGACACGCTATTTAACTTTCTGAAGTCATTACAAAACCTTAGTGGCATCGGGCTTCGGGACCAGCAATATGGGGCTTGACCAGTCACTGTGGGACTCCTCTATCTCTCATGTCCAATTCTAACATGGTTTTGATTTCCTTTGCCACTGCTTCTCATCTAGCTTCAGGGATTCTATAGGGCTTCACATTTATGTGAACACCTGGTTCCGTGATTATGTCATGCTGGATCACTGAGGTCAGTCCTAGGTAAAGGGGAGAAAAAATCTCTATTTTTACTCACAAATTCCATAACGTCATTTTGTTGCGTTACAGACAAGGACTCGGTTATGGGGCGTCAGGGGTCATTGGTACCCTGTCCTTTTGAGGAGGGGAGATGGTCAGTAAACTCTCTCTGTCCTTCCGTGGCTTTAAGAGATTAACATGGTAAATTTTCTCTGGTTTTCTCTTCCCTGGCTGGCAAACTTTGTAGTTTACCTGCCCTACTCTTTCCCTAACCTCAAAGGGGCCCTACCACTTGGCCAGGAATTTACTTTCCACAGTGGGGGCTAGCACTAGCACTCTATCCCCGGGGTTGAAAGTTCGGGTCTTGACATCCCGATTATAAACCCTCCTCTGAGCTTCCCATGCCTGCTCCATATGTTCAGGGGCAGGACAGCTGCAATTTGATCTTGCCTCAAGGAAACATGCTCAATGACGCTTCTATACGGGGTGGCCTCCCCTTCCCACGTTTCTTTGGCAACATCTAACAGCCTCCAGAGATGTCTACCATACAAGAGTTCAAATGGGGAATAACCCATAGACGCCTGTGGAATGTCTTGTATGGCAAACATGAGATATGTTAGCAGAAACTCCCAATTTCTCTCATCTTTGTCGACCACCTTTTTCAACATACTTTTGAGGGTTTTATTAAATCTCTCCACGAGTCCATCATTTTGGGGGTGGTAGACAGAGGTACAAAGATGGGAGATTGTGTACAATTTGCATAGTTCCTTAGTAACCCTGGACATAAACGTGGTGCCTTGGTCCGTTAAGACCTCTTTTGGGATTCCTACACAAATAAACACCTGGACCAATTCTTTAGCATTTGTCTTAGTGAGGTATTTTTCAAGGGTATGGCCTCAGGGTAGCGTGTCACATAGTCCAGTATTACCAGAATGTGTTGGTGGCCCTGGGCAGACTTGACTACTGGCCCCACCAGATCCATGCCAATTCTCTCGAACGGCACTTCAATTATGGGTATGGAACAAGCGGACTGCAGAAATGGGGTGATGGTGCAGACATATGACACTTGGGTCATGACTCACAGTACTCTCTGACCAGGCCAGAAGAATCTCTGGGTTATCCTCTCCCTGGTTTTCTCCATACCCAGATGTCCCCCCATTATGTGACCATGGATCAAGTCTAGCACCATCCTTTGGAAGGGTTTGGGAACCACCAGCTGTTCTACCTCATCCTCACTGTGTTTTAACACCTGATACAGCAGATTGTTTTTAAGAGCCATGTAGGGAAAATACACCCCCCCAATTAGGATCCACAGATTCCCCATCTATCATCTTAATGTTCTCTCTGGCTCTAGTGAGGGTGACATCTCGTAATTGCTCTGTACAAAAATCCTCCCTCCTGACCTCTAAGTCAGGGGTCACATTCTGTCCACTCTCACTATTAGAGTCAGAGTTGTTCTCTTTGTCATTAACCTTCAGCTGGGAGCTGTCTTCCGGCTCCTCTGGCTCCCCAGCCAATGCCAGAAAAAAAAGAGGGTCTCACCCCCCCTCGGTCCTGCCAACCGTCTCCTCTTCTATTTGGCAAAAAAGGTTTTGGTGAGTGTTCCCGTGCTTCCCCAGTAGGGGGAGTTACATCCTCCAGACTCTCTATGCCTTCCCATAACCTCCAAAAATGGGGAAAATCCCACCTCAGCAGGACCTAATGATGCAGGGAAGGCACCACCACCACTGAATATGTCACGCTGCCCCAAGGGGTGACAATCTCAACCCCCGCAGTCTGGTAGTCTCAAGTGTCCCCATGGATGCAAATGACCCCCAATTTTGCAGGGTTCACACACTTGCTGTTGACTAAAGTTACAAACGACCCGAATCAAGCAGTGCAGTGACTAGTTTTCAACAGAATCAACAGAAATCACACACATTTGCTTTTCCATGCGATCCTGATGTGATGCAGTGTATGCGACCTGTGCAAAAAGAGACCTGCATCTTTTCATATAAACATTATCACACTGCATTGGTTCATCATTTAGAGGACAATTGGCAGCAATATGTCCCAATGCATGACATCAGTAGCCTGTATGTGCTCTACACCCAGTCCTCTGAAGGATCCTCAAGACCTTCCTTGCTTCTTTGGCCAGTCTCCAGGTCTAGGACCCATAATCTCTTTAGCTATAGCAGTCTTAACAAACTTCCCCACGCCCTTGAACCCTGAAACAGTCTTACCGGGTCCGCCAGGTGATCTTTCCCCACTACATTGGAGTGGGGCGCAGATGGGTACTCCAAGTCCTCAGCAACACTGTATCTCTCCACGAGGTCCACCAGTTGGTTTGCCGCTATGGGGTCTCCATGGCTGACCCACTTCCTCAAAGTTGCAGGGAGCACACACAGATACCACACACTCCCCGATTTGAGGGCCTGACAAAAGTCACTGGCTGTAACCACTTCCTTGTGAGATGGATCAAGTCAAACATTTGGGAGCGGGGTGGCTGGTCAATGCGGTAGGACCACTGATGCACCCGTTAAAACCAGACTGCCATGGTGACATCCAGGCGTGCAAGTATCTCAGTTTTTAGCGACTCATAGTCCTGGGCCTTATTGGGTTCCAAATCAAAATAGGCCTTTTGGGGCTCACCTGTCAGAAAAGGTGCTAACAGTCCCAACCATTGTTCTTTTGGCCATCCTTCACGAAGAGCGACTCGTTCAAAGGTCATGAGGTATGCCTCCACATCATCCACAGGTGTCATCTTCTGCAGGCGATAGGAGGCGCACACCAATTTTGTTTCCGCTGCCACGGGTGGTGCAGGTCCATTCTTTAACTTCAGTAGGGCTTCCGCAAACTGTCAGTTTGTCTCCTGTTGTACTGCGATAGCCTGGGGACTCTCCTCCCGCTGAGCTGCATTGGCCTGCTGAGTGGCCTCCTGCTGAGCCGCCTGTTGTGCTGCGATAGCCTGGCAACTCTCCTCCCGCTGAGCTGCAGTGGCCTCTGCGACTTTGCGGTTGGTTTCCCGCTGAACTGCATTGGCTTGCAACAGGGACTTCACCAATTCCTCAATTTTAGAAAGTTGCCCGCTGAACTCCACCACGTGCGGGGGCGATTAGCTTGTGTAGATCACCTTTCCTGGGAAGAAGGCAGCTTAAAGGCAAAATTTCTTAAAATCTGTCCAGTTGCCAGTTTTATTTGGTAAAAGGTTGCAAGTAATAAAACAAACTAACGAGCAAAACAAAACCTTGCCATCCGCCGCTAAACTACTACAGAGCAGGATACCTCTCTATACAACGTCGGGCTTGTCTCTGACACCTCCACGCAAAACAAATGCAAACCTTTTCTCTTGCAATCCTTAGAGCAACCAAGTCTCATAGCTCTCTCAGTGTAGTTCTAGGCCCACTGAGTTCTCTTCCTGGTCATTTAAAGCAGCTGAAGGGGGATTTGGGTGGACCAGAAACTCCGGGCTGGAACCAGCTCTGCCACGGTGGCTAGCAAAACCTGGGTCAGACTCTTTATAATCCACTCCAAGTGAACACATGCGAGGCGACAGATATCCTCCGTCCACTATCTTGCCTCACATAATGTTACACTACATACACACACAGTCACACATACACACAGTACACACACAGTATACATACACACAGTCACATATATACACACATACAAACACACACACACAGTCACCCATACACACAGTATACACACACATGCAGTATACACACACACCGTATACATACACACAGTATATATATAGTATACACACAGTATACATACACAGTCCCACATACACACAGTACACATACAGTATACACACATAGTATGCATACACATACACATATGCACAGTATACCTACAGTATACACATTAGGAATGGGCGAACGGTTCCACCTGAGCTTAAGTTTGGGCCGAACTTCCGTTGTTCGTCTGTTCGCCCCATAATACATGGCGCACAGATGGCACGCACTGCTCCTCACCGTTGGGAGGGCTCCTGCCGTCTGCCCACTGTTTATTATGACATATTATTTATATGGCAGGGCGGGGCCAACTGATGATGTAAGCGGGTGACCCCGCCCCTTCTGACATCATGTGATGTCAGAGTGGTGGGTCATGTGCTTACGCCACCAGGTGGCCCGTCCTTCCATATAAATAAACTGTCAAAACAAAGACAGCCCAGTCGATGGGAGCACTCCCATGGAGGAGGAGCTGTTGCAGTTTTTTTTTCCATTCAGGTCCGTTGCGCCCCTAATTGTCTCCTGTGGTTTTTTCTTTTTTGACACTTTTTGGTGAATTAGTAGTGGTACAATGTACCCGATATTGATGAACATAGGGGGGCCGGGATCTGAGGACCCCCTTAGTAAAGGGGGTTTCCTGATTCCGATAAGCCCCCACCTGCAGACCCCCGCAACCACAGCGTAGGGTTGTGGGGAAGAGGCTCTTGTCCCCATCAACATGGGGACAAGGTGCTTTGGGGCGGGGGGGGCGCAGAACCCCTCTGCCCCACAACACCCATACTTCCCATGTTGAGGGCATGTAGTCTGGTACAGTTCAAGAGGGGGCACTCGCTCGTCCCCCATATTCTGGCTGGCCAGGTTGCATGCTCAGATAAGGGTTTGGTATGGATTTTAGGGGGGCCCACGTCAATTTTTTTTAAATTGTGGCGCGGGGTTCCCCTTAAAATCCAAACCAGACCCAAAGGGCCTTGTATGGACTGCGGGGGACCCTACGCACATTTTTTCAGTGATTTTTTTTTCTATATTGCCAGCAGCCAACAATATATTACAGCCGCGAGTGATTTTAAATAACATTTTTTCCTATGGAAATGTCATTTTGCTATGGCTATGTTCTACACATCACAGAGGTGTGCCCTTTTACAGGTAGACTAAGGGGACCCCCCAGGCACAATATTTAAAGGAATATTTCATTTCTTTTTTCACTTTAAACATTATTAAAATCACTGCTCCTTTAACCGGTTCCGGACCGGCTCACGTACATTTACTGCTGCAGAGTGGTCGCATATTGCGACTTGCCATCTGTAAACGGTGGCTCATGCATGTGTGGCTACCTCTCAGATCCATGATGTTTTCACTGCTCCTTTTGCTATACTTCAGGTTGAATTTTTGGGATGGCTATTGAAATCTTGCACAGGTTTCTTTCTCCTGCAGTATTCAGTTTATTCACAGGTGCTGCTGGATTGTGTTGCTGCTGTGCACTCTTCAGCTGAGCAAGGGAAATGCAAACTGACCTTAGTTCAGCCTCTGCTCCAAGCCTGGTCAGAGATCCTATCCCCAGTGTTAGTTGCACAAACCCAAACCAAAGGCTGTATTTCACCAAGTGAAAACCTGCCCTTATAAAGTAAAGCATGTGCTGCCAGAATGCTTCTCAACAATTCCTCGCCAGTGAGATCCTGCCAAAATGAGCAACAAAAGTCTTAATTTCCTATTACAAATTGCACACAAAAAATAACCTTCACTCGATGCATCTTGACAAAAAGGGAAGTAAATACTCCAAACAAATGGCTCCCAGTTGTCAGGTGTAGCTTATCTGATCGTTAGTGCTTGTCAGTGTTTTGTCAGGAGTCAGCATCTGGGATGACCAGACATAAGTAACTACACAAGAAAACTCAGACCGAACAAAGTATATACTGTATCTTTAAAGTGAGATTTATTTAATTTACTAACTATATAACAAATATATACAAAATGAGGGACATGGGTAACAGGCAATACCAGGGGTGCAAGGGAGGGGGGAATCAAGACCGGGTACAGGAATAAGGAGCAGGAGTAAGCAGCAGGGTACAGGATGCAAGGCTAGCTCATGAGCAGAATAAACAGGCATAAGGATCTGGTAGCAAGGAAAGCAATAAAAACATTGACCCACCCTGTACTAATGGGAGCAGCATTATATGTCCTATCAGCAGCTAAGACCATTTGAAACTGATTACTGAGGTCTGCTGGTCTCTGGGAGACACCTGCTGGTGGACAATGGAACTGTGGCAATCAGCCCAGAGCACCACAGTGCCACCACCAGGCAAACACAACAATCTGCACCATGACAATTCTCTCCAAATCTACTCCCACAACAAATGGCCACCTATCTATCTATCTATCTATCTATCTATCTATCTATCTATCTATCTATCTATCTATATATATATATATAAATATATATATATATACATTATCTCACAAAAGTACACCCCTCCCATTTTTGTAAATATTTTATTATATAATTTCATGTGACAACATTGAAGAAATGACACTTTGCTACAATGTAAAGTAGTGAGTGTACAGCTTGTATAATAGTGTAAATTTGGTGTCCCCTCAAAATAACTCAACACACAGCCATTGATGTCTAAACTGCTGGCAACAAAAGTGAGTACACCCCTAAGTGAAAATGTCCAAATTAGGCCCAATTAGCCATTTTCCCTTCTCTGTGTCTTGTGACTTGTTAGTGTTACATGGTCTCAGGAGTGAATGGGGAGCAGGTGTGTTAAATTTGGTGTTATCGCTCTCATACTGATCACTGGAAGTTCAACATCGCAGCTCACGGCAAAGAACTCTCTGATGATGCTCCACATAAAGTTAACCTAGGCTATACGAAGATTGTATAGACCCTGAAACTGAGCTGCAGCATGGTGACCACGACCATACAGTGGTTTAACAGGACAGATTCCACTTAGAACAGTCCTCACCATGGTCGACCAAAGATGTTGAGTGCACATGCTCAGGATCATATCCAGAGGTTGCCTTTGGGAAATAGACATATGAGTGCTGCCAGCATTGCTGCAGAGGTTGAAGGGGTGGGGGGGTCAACCTGTCAGTGCTCAAACCATACGCCACACTCTGCATCAAATTGGTCTACTAAAGATGATGCACAAGAAAGCCCGCAAACAGTTTGCTGAAGACAAGCAGACTAAGGACATAGATTACTCAAACCATGTCCTGTTGTCTGATGTGACCAAGATAAACTTATTTGGTTCAGATGGTGTCAAGCGTGTGTGGTGGCAACCAGGTGAGGAGTACAAAGACAAGTGTGTATTGTCTACAGTCAAGCATGGCGGTGGGAGTGTTATGGTCTGGGGCTGCATGAGTGCTGCCGGCACTGGGGAGCTACAGTTCTTTCAAGGAACCATGAATGCCAACATGTACTGTGACATACTGAAGCAAAGCATGAACCCCTCCCTACAGAGACTGGGCTGCAGGGGAGTATTCCAACAAAATAACAACCCCAAACACACCTCCAAGATGACCACTACCTTGCTAAAGAAGCTGAGGGTAAAGGTGATGGACTGGCCAAGCATGTCTCCAGACCTAAACCCTATTGAGCATCTGTGGGGCATCCTCAAATGGATGGTGAAGGAGTGCAAGTTCTCTAACATCCACCAGGTCCATGAGCAGTGGAAGAGGACTCCAGTGGCAACCTGTGAAGCTCTCCATGCCCAAGGTGGGTTATGGCAGTCCTGGAAAATAATGGTGGCCACACACAAAATTGCTCTGCTGTCACACATCCACTTCAGGGGGTCTAAATGGCCTTCCCAGCACATAATACTTTAAGGTCTCCAAGGCCCATTTAATAGGGAGACATTCCTTCTAGACTATGGTATAATTCTTCTCATGCCGGTTTAGTTCCCCCCTTAGGTAAACAACCAGGTGCTCCTCCCCATCCCTGATCTGGTCCAGTACAGCCCTAGACCCACATCAGAGGTGTTGGTCTGCACCACAAAGTCCTTGGTGAAGTCCGGGGTCACCAACACCGGTTGTACACATAGGGATTGTTTCAACTTTTGAAACGCCTTCTTGGCTTCGGGGTTCCACTTCACCATTACCAACCCCCTACCCTTTGTCAGGTCAATCAGTGGGACGGCAATGGTGGCAAAGTCAGGTATGAAGCGCCTATAGTACCCCATGATCCCCTGGAAGGCTCATACCTGCTTTTTAGTTAGAGGTTGGGACCATTTCTGGATTGCCTCCAGTTGGTTTGTGGTTTAACGAATCCCCAACCGTTAATGTGGCCAAGGTATTTGGCCTCCTCTAGACTGATGGCACCCTTTTTTTGGGTTGGCTGTGAGACCCTCTTTCCTAAGGGAATCTATCACTGCTTGCACTCAGGGTAGATGCGATTCCCAATCTGGCCTGTGGGTGACCACATCATCCAAGTAGGCAGCTGTGCAGGAGTGGTGCGGTCTTATGGTTTTATCCATCATTCTTTGGAATGATGCAGGGGCATTGTGTAACCCAAATCGCATCCACTTGTAATGAAACGACCCTTTGGGGGTCAAAAAGGTCGTCTTCTGTTTTACTGTTAGGGGTATCTGCCAATAGCTCTTGGTTAGGTCTAGGGTTGTTATGTACTGGGCCACTCCCAATCGGTCTATAAATTTGTCAACGCGAGGCATCGGGTATTCATCAAACTTGGACATGCTATCTAACTTTCTGAAGTCATTACAAAACCTTAGTGGCATCGGGCTTCGGGACCAGCAATATGGGGCTCGACCAGTCACCGTGGGACTCCTCTATCTCTCATGTCCAATTCTAACATGGTTTTGATTTCCTTTGCCACTGCTTCTCATCTAGCTTCAGGGATTCTATAGGGCTTCACATTTATGTGAACACCTGGTTCCGTGATTATGTCATGCTGGATCACTGAGGTCAGTCCTAGGTAAAGGGGAGAAAAAATCTCTATTTTTACTCACAAATTCCATAACGTCATTTTGTTGCGTTACAGACAAGGACTCGGTTATGGGGCGTCAGGGGTCATTGGTACCCTGTCCTTTTGAGGAGGGGAGATGGTCAGTAAACTCTCTCTGTCCTTCTGTGGCTTTAAGAGATTAACATGGTAAATTTTCTCTGGTTTTCTCTTCCCTGGCTGGCACACTTTGTATTTTACCTGCCCTACTCTTTCCCTAACCTCAAAGGGGCCCTACCACTTGGCCAGGAATTTACTTTCCACAGTGGAGGTTAGCACTAGCACTCTATCCCCGGGGTTGAAAGTTCGGGTCTTGACATCCCGATTATAAACCCTCCTCTGAGCTTCCCGTGCTTGCTCCATATGTTCATGTACCAGGGGCAGGCCAGCTGCAATTTGATCTTGCCTCAAGGAAACATGCTCAATGACGCTTCTATACGGGGTGGCCTCCCCTTCCCACGTTTCTTTGGCAACATCTAACAGCCTCCAGAGATGTCTACCATACAAGAGTTCAAATGGGGAATAACCCATAGACGTCTGTGGAATGTCTCATATGGCAAACATGAGATATGTTAGCAGAAACTCCCAATTTCTCTCATCTTTGTCGACCACCTTTTTCAACATACTTTTGAGGGTTTTATTAAATCTCTCCACGAGTCCATCCATTTGGGGGTGGTAGACAGAGGTACAGAGATGGGAGATTGTGTACAACTTGCATAGTTCCTTAGTAACCCTGGACATAAACGGGGTGCCTTGGTCCGTTAAGACCTCTTTTGGGATTCCTACACAAATAAACACCTGGACCAATTCCTTAGCAATTGTCTTAGTGAGGTATTTTTCAAGGGTATGGCCTCAGGGTAGCGTGTCACATAGTCCAGTATTACCAGAATGTGTTGGTGGCCCTGGGCAGACTTGACTACTGGCCCCACCAGATCCATGCCAATTCTCTCGAACGGCACTTCAATTATGGGTATGGAACAAGCGGACTGCAGAAATGGGGTGATGGTGCAGACATTTGACACTTGGGTCATGACTCACAGTACTCTCTGACCAGGCCAGAAGAATCTCTGGGTTATCCTCTCCCTGGTTTTCTCCATACCCAGATGTCCCCCCATTATGTGACCATGGATCAAGTCTAGCACCATCCTTTGGAAGGGTTTGGGAACCACCAGCTGTTCTACCTCATCCTCACTGTGTTTTAACACCTGATACAGCATATTGTTTTTAAGAGCCATGTAGGGAAAATACACCCCCCCAATTAGGATCTACAGATTCCCCATCTATCATCTTAATGTTCGCTCTGGCTCTAGTGAGGGTGACATCTCGTAATTGCTCTGTACAAAAATCCTCCCTCCTGACCTCTAAGTCAGGGGTCACATTCTGTCCACTCTCACTATTAGAGTCAGAGTTGTTCTCTTTGTCATTAACCTTCAGCTGGGAGCTGTCTTCCGGCTCCTCTGGCTCCCCAGCCAATGCCAGAAAAGAAAGAGGGTCTCATCCCCCCTTGGTCCTGCCAACCGTCTCCTCTTCTATTTGGCAAAAAAGGTTTTGGTGAGTGTTCCCGTGCTTCCCCAGTAGGGGGAGTTACATCCTCCAGACTCTCTATGCCTTCCCATAACCTCCAAAAATGGGGAAAATCCCACCTCAGCAGGACCTAATGATGCAGGGAAGGCACCACCGCCACTGAATGTGTCACGCTGCCCCAAGGGGTGACAATCTCAACCACCGCAGTCTGGTAGTCTCAAGTGTCCCCATGGATGCAAATGACTCCCAATTTTGCAGGGTTCACACACTTGCTGTTGACTAAAGTTACAAACGACCCGAATCAAGCAGTGCAGTGACTAGTTTTCAACAGAATCAACAGAAATCACACACATTTGCTTTTCCATGTGATCCTGATGTGATGCAGTGTATGCGACCTGTGCAAAAAGAGACCTACATCTTTTCATATAAACATTATCACACTGCATTGGTTCATCATTTAGAGGACAATTGGCAGCAATATGTCCCAATGCATGACATCAGTAGCCTGTATGTGCTCTACACCCAGTCCTCTGAAGGATCCTCAAGACCTTCCTTGCTTCTTTGGCCAGTCTCCAGGTCTAGGACCCATAGTCTCTTTAGCTATAGCAGTCTTAACAAACTTCCCCACGCCCTTGAACCCTGAAACAGTCTTACCAGGTCCGTCAGGTGATCTTTCCCCACTAGATACATTGGAGTGGGGCGCAGATGGGTACTCCAAGTCCTCAGCAACACTGTATCTCTCCACGAGGTCCACCAGTTGGTTTGCCGCTATGGGGTCTCCATGGCTGACCCACTTCCTCAAAGTTGCAGGGAGCACACACAGATACCACACACTCCACGATTTGAGGGCCTGACAAAAGTCACTGGCTGTAACCACTTCCTTGTGAGATGGATCAAGTCAAACATTTGGGAGCGGGGTGGCTGGTCCATGCGGTAGGACCACTGATGCACCCGTTAAAACCAGACTGCCATGGTGACATCCAGGCGTGCAAGTATCTCAGTTTTTAGCGACTCATAGTCCTGGGCCTTATTGGGTTTCAAATCAAAATAGGCCTTTTGGGGCTCACCTGTCAGAAAAGGTGCTAACAGTCCCAACCACTGTTCTTTTGGCCATCCTTCACGAAGAGCGACTCGTTCAAAGGTCGTGAGGTATGCCTCCACATCATCCACAGGTGTCATCTTCTGCAGGCGATAAGAGGCGCACACCAATTTTGTTTCCGCTGCCACAGGAGGTGCAGGTCCATTCTTTAACTTCAGTAGGGCTTCCGCAAACTGTCAGTTTGTCTCCTGTTGTACTGCGATAGCCTGGGGACTCTCCTCCCACTGAGCTGCATTGGTCTGCTGAGTGGCCTCCTGCTGAGCCGCCTGTTGTGCTGCGATAGCCTGGCAACTCTCCTCCCGCTGAGCTGCAGTGGCCTCTGCGACTTTGCGGTTGGTTTCCCGCTGAACTGCATTGGCTTGCAACAGGGACTTCACCAATTCCTCAATTTTAGAAAGTTGCCCGCTGAACTCCACCACGTGCGGGGGCGATTAGCTTGTGTAGATCACCTTTCCTGGGAAGAAGGCAGCTTAAAGGCAAACTTTCTTAAAATTTGTCCGGTTGCCAGTTTTATTTGGTAAAAGGTTGCAAGTGATAAAACAAACTAACGAGCAAAACAAAACCTTGCCATTCGCTGCTAAACTACTACAGAGCAGGATACCTCTCTATACAACGTCGGGCTTGTCTCTGACACCTCCACGCAAAACAAATGCAAACCTTTTCTCTTGCAATCCTTAGAGCAACCAAGTCTCATAGCTCTCTCAGTGTAGTTCTAGGCCCACTGAGTTCTCTTCCTGGTCATTTAAAGCAGCTGAAGGGGGATTTGGGTGGACCAGAAACTCCAGGCTGGAACCAGCTCTGCCACGGTGGCTAGCAAAACCTGGGTCAGACTCTTTATAATCCACTCCAAGCGAACACATGCGAGGCGACAGATATCCTCCGTCCACTATCTTGCCTCACATAATGTTACACTACATACACACACAGTCACACATACACACAGTATACATACATTATACACAATTATACATACACGCACAGTCACACATACACACAGTATACATACACACAGTCACATATATACACACATACAAACACACACACACAGTCACCCATACACACAGTATACACACACATGCAGTATACACACACACCGTATACATACACACAGTATGCCCACTGTTTATTATGACAGATTATTTATATGGCAGGGCGGGGCCAACTGATTATGTAAGCGGGTGACCCCGCCCCTTCTGACATCATGTGATGTCAGAGTGGTGGGTCATGTGCTTACGTCACCAGGTGGCCCTTCCTTCAATATAAATAAACTGCCAAAACAAAGACAGCCCAGTCGATGGGAGCACTCCCATGGAGGAGGATTTGTTGCAGTTTTTTTTTCCATTCAGGTCCGTTGCGCCCCTAATTGTCTCCTGTGGTTTTTTCTTTTTTGACACTTTTTGGTGAATTAGTAGTGGTACAATGTACCCGATACTGATGCACATAGGGGGGCCAGGATCTGAGGACCCCCTTATTAAAGGGGGTTTCCTGATTCCGATAAGCCCCGACCCGCAGACCCCCGCAACCACAGCGTAGGGTTGTGGGGAAGAGGCTCTTGTCCCCATCAACATGGGGACAAGGTGCTTTGGGGCAGGGGGGGGGCGCAGAGCCCCTCTGCCCCACAACACCCATACTTCCCATGTTGAGGGCATGTAGTCTGGTACAGTTCAAGAGGGGGCACTCGCTCCTCCCCCCTATTCTGACTGGCCAGGTTGCATGCTCAGATAAGGGTTTGGTATGGATTTTAGGGGGGCCCACGTCAATTTTTTTTAAATTGTGGCGCGGGGTTCCCCTTAAAATCCAAACCAGACCCAAAGGGCCTTGTATGGACTGCGGGGGACCCTACGCACATTTTTTCAGTGATTTTTTTTTCTATATTGCCAGGAGCCGGCAATATATTACAGCCGCGAGTGATTTTAAATAACAATTTTTCCTATGGAAATGTCATTTTGCTATGGCTATGTTCTACACATCACAGAGGTGTGCCCTTTTACAAGTAGACTAAGGGGACCCCCCAGGCACAATATTTAAAGGAATATTTCATTTCTTTTTTTACTTTAAACATTATTAAAATCACTGCTCCTTTAACCGGTTCCGGACCGGCTCACGTACATTTACTGCTGCAGAGTGGTCGCATATTGCGACTTGCCGTCTGTAAACGGTGGCTCATGCATGTGTGGCTAGCGGGCAAGAGTGCGCTACCGGCGGCACGCTCTTGTGCCTGAGGCACTCTCCAGCAGTATGACTGTGGGTTGGAAAGACTCAATGTCCGCCGGCGACCCGCGATCACCCGACACAGAAGAAAAGCGAGGAACCGCCGAGTTCCCCGCTCTGTCTGATCTCTTATGCCACTGGCAGCCCAGCCCCCTCACAGTTAGAGCACGCCTAGGGAACACAGTTAACCCCTAGATCACCCCTGCAGGTTAACCCCTTCCCTGCCAATTACATTTATACAGTAATCAGTGGATATTTAAATTTCTGATTGCTGTATAAATGGCATTGGTCCCAAAAAAGTGTAAAAAATGTCCGACATGTCCTTCAATATTGAAGTCCCAATAAAAATCGCAAATCGCTGCCATTACTAGTGAAAAAAAAATAAATAAATGCCATAAATCAATTCTCATGGTTTGTAAACGTGGCCACTTTTGAGCAAACCAATCAATGAATGCTGATTGTGATTTTTTTTTACCACAAATATAAGGAAAAATATATATCGGCCAAAACTTATGAACAAATTAGTTTTTTTATATTTTTTTCGATATCTATTTTAGCAAAAAGTAAAAAAATATAGTTTTTTTTTCCAAAATTGTTGCTCTCTTTTTGTTAATATCAGATCAGAAATGACGCAGAGGTGATCAAATACCACCAAAAGAAAGCTCTATTTGTGGAGGAAAAATGTACATCAATTTTGTTTGGGTACAATGTCACACGGCCACGCAATTGTCAGTTAAAGCAATGCAGTGCCGAATCGCAAAAAGTGCTCTGGTCCTAAAGTGGAAATCCTTCCGGGGCTGAAGTGGTTAAAAATGACAGGCAGGACCCAGACCCCAATAACCATTGTATGCCAAATTACTTGCATATAAGCCTTCAAAAGGGGCACTTTTGATTTTTCATGTTCGGGTCCTATTGAAATTCAATGGGGTTCGTTGTTCGGGTCCGAACTTTCCCCATGTTCGAAAGTTCTGGTGTGGACTGAACAGGGGTCTGTTCGGCCCATCCCTAATACACATACAGTGTACATACACACATACACACAGTATACATACAGTATACACACACACAGTATACATACACACCATATACATACAGTATACACACACATACAAATAGTATACATACAGTATACATGCACACGGTATATATACAGTATACACACACACACACACACAGACACACACCAGCACTTTTCACCCAAAAATCAGCCTGATGGAACACACTGCTGCTGCCTCCATCTCCTGACATGCTGGTACTTGTAGTGACACAGCAGCTCATAGACATGGGTGGTGGTAATACAGGAGAGGGAGAGACTGTACCTGTGTACTGGGGGGGGCAGGTAATGATTAGGAAGGTGTAGCAGAGATTGAAGGAGAAGTTCAGAACATCCTTCCTCTAGGAGCAGTGCACTTCTCACACAGAAGATCAATCTAACTGCTTCAGAGACAGGAAGAGCCCTGCAGAAGGAAACACAGCCTCTCACCCCCCCCCCCCCCCCGCTCACAAATGTAAGCACTGGCAAGAATACATTTAGTTCAGCTCAGCCAGCTTACCTTTCAGCAGACTGCAGCCCATCCCACACTGCAGGCTGTGTCCCCTCCTCCCTCTCCTGTCCTTCAGCTGTTGGCATCTCCTGCTACTATGTCAAATAAGCCTCACTGTGGAAGGGGGCGGGTACACTGTGTTCTCATTGGCTGAGGAGGCAGTGCAGAGGCGGAACAGCAATAGCCTTGGTATTTTCACATCAAAAGCATGCCGTGTTGGACATTTTAGGGACAGATGTAAAAAAAACACAGGTTTTTACAAACTGTCCCTGGTTTTACTGAGGCTGGCAACCCTGATGGGGCTCCCTAGTGGCCCGGGCCCCTGGGCAGTGCCCAAGTGCTTGAATGGTCAGTCCGCCCCTGCTCTGGACACTCCATTGTGCCCTACCATTGCGGTCTGGAAGCAGACTGGGTACCCCACTGTGGGGATCTGGAGACTGGCTGAGTACCCCATCACTGGGGTTTGAAAACTGGCTGGGTTTGCTGCTGGTCAGAGTCCTTGGTCCATGCAGATACCCTGATGCCAGGGTGTCCCATTATAACTGGACCTTCTCCATCTCTGCTGCTTAAGACTGCTTCACTTTTGCCTGCTGCTCAGATCTACCCAGGGTATAGGTTACCAAACCCGGGTCCCCAAATGCAACAGGGACCACAGAGATAATACCTGGGTCAGGACAAGATTAATTTTGAACTCTTCCCTTCCCCAGAGGACCTCTACTACTGAGCATATAATAGCAGACACAGATCACATGTTCAGAGTGGATATCTGGACTTCCTGGCCTTGGCACAACAGGATCAACTGGCTGTGAAAAGAACTCAGGAAAGGCAAAAGTAGGGATCTTAACTCACACAGACAACCCGTTTAAGCCACATGACAATGGAACTTCAGAAGCCTCAGGCACTGAGGTCTGGCTGAGCAGTAAATAGTGAGGCAGTATAATCTGGCCTAGCAGTGGCACGGGAATCAGAACAGGCTGGCCAGGCTGTGACCCAGGAAACAGCATAATCCGGCTGGGCAACAGTGGGTCCACAGTGGCAGGCTTGGCAGAGGATGGCAGGACACCTGTGGCAGGCTTGGCAAAGGATGGCAGGTCACCAGAGGCAGGCTGAACCCCATTGGCAAGCATAGAGTCTGGCTGGATGCCATCAGTAAGCATATAGGCAGACTGAACCCCATTGGCAAGCATAGAGGCAGACTGAACCCCATAAGCAGACAACATGCAGGCAGGCTGAACCCCATCAGCAGGCAGCATGGAAGCAGGCTGGACCCCATGAGTGGGCAGCATGGAGGAAGACTGGACCCCATCAGCGGGGAGCATGGAGGAAGACTGGGCCCCATCAGTGGGCAGGAGGAAGACTAGACCCCATCAGTGGGCAGCATGGAGGAAGACTTGACCCCATCGGTGGGCAAAAAGGAGGAAGACTGGACCCCATCAGCAGGCAGCAGGTTGGACCCCATCAGCAGGCATCAGGTTGGACCTCATCAGCAGGCAACAGGTTAGACCCCATCAACAGGCAGCATGATGGCAGGTTGGACTCCATCAACATGCATAATGGTAGCAGGTTGGATCCCATAAGTAGGCTGGACACCAACAGCAGGCAGCATGGAATCAGGAACTGGCTGAATAATGGTTGAGGCAGCAATGGATAGTGTAGTAGTTACATGGTGCTGGCCAGAGTGTACTGCTGATGGAAAAGTAGTAACAGTACCGAGGAGCATAGAGGAAAGAGTATCAGAAGTATAAGAAGAGTTTGGAGAGGTTGCTATGGGTAATGGTACTGTGGGGGGAGCATTCAATGGATTACATGCAGAGAAAGTATGGTTACTGATAGCAGGGTAACAATTTGCAGTGGGTAAAGAACACTCAAGGGCAGCTGTGGTTGCTAAGGGTGACAAAGGAAGGGATTCTTGATGTTTAGCAGCAGATATGACTTTATGTACAGTAAATCATCTAACACTGGGGATAGGATCTCTGAACAGGCTTGGAGGCGAGGCTGAACTAAGGTCAGTTTGCATTTCCCTTGCTCAACTGAAGAGTGCACAGCAGCAACACAATCCAACAGCACCTGTGAATAAACTGAATACTGCTGGAGAAAGAAACCTGTGCAAGATTTCAATAGCCATCCCAAAAATTCAACCTGAAGTATAGCAAAAGGAGCAGTGAAAACATCATGGATCTGAGAGGTAAGCGTAAATAACAATTCTGCACAAACCCAAACCAAAGGCTGTATTTCACCAAGTGAAAACCTGCCCTTATAAAGTAAAGCATGTGCTGCCAGAATGCTTCTCAACAATTCCTCGCCAGTGAGATCCTGCCAAAATGAGCAACAAAAGTCTTAATTTCCTATTACAAATTGCACACAAAAAATAACCTTCACTCGATGCATCTTGACAAAAAGGGAAGTAAATACTCCAAACAAATGGCTCCCAGTTGTCAGGTGTAGCTTATCTGATCGCTAGTGCTTGTCAGTGTTATGTCAGGAGTCAGCATCTGGGATGACCAGACATAAGTAACTACACAAGAAAACTCAGACCGAACAAAGTATATACTGTATCTTTAAAGTGAGATTTATTTAATTTACTAACTATATAAAAAATATATACAAAATGAGGGACATGGGTAACAGGCAATACCAAGGGTGCAAGGGAGGGGGGAATCAAGACCGGGTACAGGAATAAGGAGCAGGAGTAAGCAGCAGGGTACAGGATGCAAGGCTAGCTCATGAGCAGAATAAACAGGCATAAGGATCTGGTAGCAAGGAAAGCAATAAAAACATTGACCCGCCCTGTACTAATGGAAGCAGCATTATATGTCCTACCAGCAGCTAAGACCATTTGAAACTGATTACTGAGGTCTGCTGGTCTCTGGGAGACACCTGCTGGTGGACAATGGAACTGTGGCAATCAGCCCAGAGCACCACAGTGCCACCAGCAGGCAAACACAACAATCTGCACCATGACAATTCTCTCCAAATCTACTAACACAGCAAATGGCCATCTATCTATCTATCTATCTATCAATCTATCTATCTATCTATCTATCTATCTATCTATCTATCTATCTATCTATATATATATATATATATATATATATATATATATACATTATCTCACAAAAGTACACCCCTCCCATTTTTGTAAATATTTTATTATATAATTTCATGTGACAACATAGAAGAAATGACACTTTGCTACAATGTAAAGTAGTGAGTGTACAGCTTGTTTAATAGTGTCAATTTGGTGTCCCCTCAAAATAACTCAACACACAGCCATTGATGTCTAAACTGCTGGCAACAAAAGTGAGTACACCCCTAAGTGAAAATGTCCAAATTAGGCCCAATTAGCCATTTTCCCTTCTCGGTGTCTTGTGACTTGTTAGTGTTACATGGTCTCAGGAGTGAATGGGGAGCAGGTGTGTTAAATTTGGTGTTATCGCTCTCACTCTCTCATACTGATCACTGGAAGTTCAACATCGCAGCTCATGGCAAAGAACTCTCTGATGATGCTCCACATAAAGTTAACCTAGGCTATAAGAAGATTGTAAAGACCCTGAAACTGAGCTGCAGCATGATGACCACGACCATACAGTGGTTTAACAGGACAGATTCCACTTAGATCAGTCCTCACCATGGTCGACCAAAGATGTTGAGTGCACATGCTCAGGATCATATCCAGAGGTTGCCTTTGGGAAATAGACATATGAGTGCTGCCAGCATTGCTGCAGAGGTTGAAGGGGTGGGGGGGTCAACCTGTCAGTGCTCAAACCATACGCCACACTCTGCATCAAATTGGTCTACATTGCTGTAGTCCCAGACGGAAGCCTCTTCTAAAGATGATGCACAAGATAGCCCAAAACAGTTTGCTGAAGACAAGCAGACTAAGGACATAGATTACTCAAACCATGTCCTGTTGTCTGATGTGACCAAGATAAACTTATTTGGTTCAGATGGTGTCAAGCGTGTGTGGTGGCAACCAGGTGAGGAGTACAAAGACAAGTGTGTATTGTTTACAGTCAAGCATGGCAGTGGGAGTGTTATGGTCTGGGGCTGCATGAGTGCTGCCGGCACTGGGGAGCTACAGTTCTTTGAAGGAACCATGAATGCCAACATGTACTGTGACATACTGAAGCAAAGCATGAACCCCTCCCTACAGAGACTGGGCTGCAGGGGAGTATTCCAACAAAATAACAACCCCAAACACACCTCCAAGATGACCACTACCTTGCTAAAGAAGCTGAGGGTAAAGGTGATGGACTGGCCAAGCATGTCTCCAGACCTAAACCCTATTGAGCATCTGTGGGGCATCCTCAAATGGATGGTGAAGGAGTGCAAGTTCTCTAACATCCACCAGGTCCATGAGCAGTGGAAGAGGACTCCAGTGGCAACCTGTGCAGCTCTCCATGCCCAAGGTGGGTTATGGCAGTCCTGGAAAATAATGGTGGCCACACACAATATTGACACTTTGGGTCCAATATGGACATTTTCACTTAGGGGTGTATTCACTTTTGCTACCAGCAGTTTGGACATGAATGGCTGTGTGTTGAGTTATTTTGAGGGACAGCAAATTTACACTGTTATACAGGGTGGGCCATTTATATGGATACACCTTAATAAAATGGGAATGGTTGGTGATATTAACTTCCTGTTTGTGGCACATTAGTATATGTGAGGGGGGAAACTTTTCAAGATGGGTGGTGACCATGGCGGCCCTTTTGAAGTCAGCCATTTTGAATCCAACTTTTGTTTTTTAAATAGGAAGAGGGTCATGTGACACATCAATCTTATTGGGAATTTCACAAGAAAAACAATGGTGTGCTTGGTTTTAACATAACTTTATTCTTTCATGAGTTATTTACAAGTTTCTGACCACTTATAAAATGTGTTCAATGTGCTGCCCATTGGGTTGGATTGTCAATGCAACCCTCTTCTCCCACTCTTCACACACTGATAGCAACACCGCAGGAGAAATGCTAGCACAGGCTTCCAGTATCCGTAGTTTCAGGTGCTGCACATCTCGTATCTTCACAGCATAGACAATTGCCTTCAGATGACCCCAAAGATAAAAGTCTAAGGGGGTCAGATCGGGAGACCTTGGGGGTCATTCAACTGGATTGGTCGTCGTGGGCCAGTTGAATGGCCCCCAAGGTCTCCCGACTTGTAAATAACTCATGAAAGAATAAAGTTACGTTAAAACCAAGCACACTATTGTTTTTTTTGTGAAATTCCCAATAAGTTTGATGTTTCACATGACCCTCTTCCTATTGAAAAAACAAAAGTTGGATTCAAAATGGCCGCCATGGTCACCACCCATCTTGAAAAGTTCCCCCCCTCACATATACTAATGTGCCACAAACAGGATGTTAATATCACCAACCATTCCCATTTTATTAAGGTGTATCCATATAAATGGCCCACCCTGTACAAGCTGTACACTCACTACTTTACATTGTAGCAAAGTGTCATTTCTTCAGTAAAGATATAATAAAATATTTACAAAAATGTGAGGGGTGTGCTCACTTTTGTGAGATACTGTACATACACACAGTCACACATACACACAGTATACACACACACACACACACACACACACACACTATACATACAGTACACACACAGTATACATACATATACAGTCACACATAGTTGTGTACTCACTTTTGTGAGATACTGTATATATATATATATATTTATATATATATATATATATATATATATATATATGTGTGTGTGTGTGTGTGTGTGTATTTGCCATTAGTACCCTCATGTAGTGCCCAGTTGCTGATTCAATTTTGTTACCAAAATCTACTGTATCAAATTAGCCTTTAGAAATAGAAAAATAGAAAAATTACAAATTTTGGTTCTCATCGACATTAACGAGTTTAAGATTTTTAAGTGTTCGGTAAATGTCTAGAAGACATACCTTTGCCCAGTATGTTCATTACTAGTGGAGACTATAAAGATTATGCTGGGAATAGGAGGCAAATTGATCTACAGATTGAAATTTCAAGTTCCACTGAGTCTAAATGACCATATTCATTTTGCCTGTTTATTTTAATGAATTAAAGCAAAATATTAAGTTTGTTTATGCGTGTTTTGAGAAAATTTTAACAGTACAAGTCTCACAAAAAGTGAATTCTGTTGGCTTTGAGGTTTTTCTTATTTTAAGTCATTGAGGTCCCCTTTGGGATTTGAACTTGAGTGACCATTTTTCATGTGGTTTATGTGTTTCATTGTTCAAGTTTTTTTTATTTGTAAATATTTTTGGCTTTTTAGCTACAAAAAACACGTTTTTTTATTTATGTTTGAATTATGACTGATTGATTGATATTTACCAGTCTATATCCACTGTGAGGCTAGAATGATATACCGTATCTATCAGTTGTTTGTGTTCCATCGTTTGGATCACGGATTAACTTCTGGTAGAATTGAAGTGAAGTGAAGCGTACACACACAACGATATATGCTCATGGTACATGTTCACATTTTGAATGGTTTAAAGTCCACTAGAGATCTTCAAAACATTGCTTGACATGACAAAGTTGCTGGTTACAGACAAAGAAACAGCGCAGTGTAGTTTTTGGGACCACATAAAGCTACTCCCTATTTAGCAAAATGCTCTTTGAACCTGATGGACACAAGGACATATTTGCACAGATTGATCCTGCTAGTATGAGACATACAACCTGCTGCTATATCTACTTTAGCAGATTATCACTGAAAGGCTGGATGATGTACTATTCTACTTTAAAGTGGAGTTCCACCCACAATTGGAACTTCTGCTTATTGGATCCCCTCCTCTCCAGTGCCACATTTGGCACCTTTCAGGGGGAGCGGATACCTGCCTTTGACAGGTATCCTGTCCCCACTTCTGGGAGACCTCCTCCCTTCTCCTTCCCCCGCTGCCGGGCCAGTAGCAGAGCACTGCGGTGCCTCGCACATGCATAGTAAGGGCCCCGCGTGAAGCCAAAATGCTTCACTGCTGTGTTCCCTTTTCAGCAATGGTGGTGGCAGCACCCTACAGCTGATGGAAACATCAGCTGTGGTGCCAACATTGCTGGACTCCAGGACAGGTAAGTGTCCTATTATTAAAAGTCAACAGCTACAGTATGTGTGGCTGTTGGCTTTTAATTTTTTTAAGGGGTGAGCGGACCTCCACTTTAATGCCTACTAATCAAGCAATGTACATCTTGATAATTTTTCTGTGGACGATTTATCAAACTCAGTTTATATGTATACTCTTGCCTATGCTTGGTACTTTATTGTGACAGCATACTTCAATGTGTCTGCTACTCAGCACAACTATCAGTGCTTTAACCTACTGGAACAATTCTGTTGCAAACTAGATAGAGCCACTATATGTATGTAGGGGAAAACATCTACCATCATTTCTGTTTTGTTTTTTTTGCCAAATGGTGTTTTGTCAAAGTTCATAATTTTTAGAACAGACCAGACATTTTTTAACTGATTACCTATTGAGAAATTAAATAATTACACTTATCCCTCTTCCAGACCAGCAAAAACTAAGCAGAAGCTGCAGAGTCCTAATGCAACACTGTAGGTGAGTGCCATGAGCTTCTCCCTGGATGACACCAGGGAGTTGTGGGACTCTATATCAGAATTCCCCACATCTGATCAGTCAGTTCTTGAAAACAACATTAAAGGACATGTTGTTCTCTCTGCGCAGTACCCTGCATACTGACATGCTATCGCTAGCACAGCAGTTTGAATCAGAGGTAACAGCAGTGAGTGATAGAGCGACCCATATTGAATCCAAGCTGGGGGAGTTTACATCCACATTTAATAAGCTGGTTTATTACCACAATGAGAGGGAGGATTAGATGCACTGGATTAAGGCAAAGCTGGCGGACCTGGAGGACAGGTCCAGGCACAATAACGTTAAGATTCAGGGTATACAAGAGTCCATTAAACCCTCAGATTTGCAAAACTACTTCACTAATAAACCTAAAGGAAGCACTTCCAGAAGTACCATTGGAAGAGCTGCTGGTGGATCGCATACATGAGCGGTCAAAACCTAAACATCTAAATTGAGGTTTTTTGTTGATCTTTCTGCATATACCATGTGACAAATAAAAAAGCTTGCATAGATTACTAAACCCCTGCATAATCACTGCATCCCATACCCCTGGGTTTACTTTGCTAAATTATTTGTGACAAAAGATGGTGACAACTACGCCATCCCATCTGTGATAGAATGCCTACGCCTCTTACGGGATTGGAACATCATAGAACCTCAGAGTCCCAGCCAGGATAGCTCACCAGGATTTACCAGGGCTTCTCATGCAGGATCAGATGTAGATGCTGGCTAGCTCTGTGTGATAATCATTCTTACTACATCGCACTGCTCTGGTGAGGCAATGGAACATATTATCTTCTCTGCTTATTGACCCCAAATTTATTGTGGTAAATAATCTGCACAGATTCTATCAAGAATCATCATTTTTTTATTTCTCTCTGTGTTGTTCCTGCATGATTTAGTACTCACTGCAGGTCAGTTCTAATTTTTTTGCATTCGTTTTGCCCCTCTGTTAGGACTCCACCATACAGTATATCCAAGACAGACTGAATAAGGATTGTATAACCAAGAAAGATCATTTAATGATGCCATGCTGAGATACCTCTACCTCTAACTACGCAATAGGTATGTTTGTTTTGTGCACAGTACTTTGACATTTTGTAGCCTACTATAACAGACTGCCATCATTCTTCCTACCCATCTACCATGGCATTCAAAATTACATTGCTAAATGTTAAAGGGCTTAATAGCCCATCCAAGAGACATATGACTTGTAAGAAAGCTGATCATTTGCGGTGTGACGTTCTATGTCTCCAAGAGACACACTTTTCATCCACTAAACCACCCTCTTTTTACCACCGTCACTTTCCACATGTCTACTTCTCAAATGCTCCTAAAAAGAAAAGTGGGTGGCTATTGTTGTGAAGGACACGTTATCTTTCAAGCAAGTAGAAGTGATTACTGATGAGTCAGCAAGATATATAATGCCGATCTGTGAAATTAATGGCCTGTTATATACTCTAGTAAATTTTTATCTCTCAAATGTCAAGCAAATTAACTTTTTCAAAAAAGTGTTCCCAGTCTCTGACTGGGAAGCAATAAGAGAATTTCTGACAATGTTTTATTCAAATACTAGTGTGGTTTGGTTTATATGTGCTTATGAAAAATGTACCCATCACCCACTGTCCTGACAGGGAGTGAGTGGAAAGCTCCTCAGGAGGTATAAAAACAGCAATAAAACTCGACAGAGGATCCAAACCTTACCTACTATAGTCAAAACAAAATTAAAGTGTTTTAATGACTGGTACCAATGGAAGACTGGCTGTACTCTGAGTGGCCTTTATGAGTATTTACTTATACCCTTTGACCAACAAAACTGTTGACCCCGCCCTCCTTCTAGGAGTTTGTGAATGATTTTTTTTTTCTTGAGACTTGTCTTTGATATTTTAATTACCCCTTTTGTCATGGTCTTTACTATGGTCTTTATACCAAGATCATGATATGCCTTTCTGAGCAGGCTGAGCACAGATAATGACTGAACTAGCCACAACCACAGGACTCAGGAACTATTTTGAGATTTTAGGATATTGGCAACTACTCTCATCAGAGTATCAATGATTATTCTACTTTAGTTGCCTCATCAACTCACTCACTATGAAATCACCAATTGCAGGGTAGGATCATCTGCTAGTCTTAGATTGTTGAAACACTTATGTTCTTCAACTCATTCTACAGCATTCTCGGAAGTTAGTGCTTCTGTTTTGTATGTCAGTGCATCCTTGTCTAGCAGGAATCAAATGATAGGCTGCATCCCTAGGGCTTCCTTTAAAAAAAAATATCTTGCAGGGAAGAATTACACCACTGAATATTAGAAACAGCTCCCATTAAAGTTATCCATGTTTGGTTCGTTTCCTAAGATAATTTATACTTTTGTCACATCAAGAGCATTTTAAAAGCAATAATAATTCTCAAACTTATTTAATGTTGGGTGCAAAACTGGGTCACAGCTAACCAATGATCATTAAGTTTTTCTCCCTGTTTAGGAAGACAGACAAAATGCTGCCTTACTTAAGCTGTCTCCTCAAATGCAGGAAGAATGTAAATAGTAACCATGAGAAAATATCACCATAAAATTCATTCTGCAGAATGTGAAAACTTTATCTTAAAAATAGGGGATTGGATATGTCTTTAGGTAAATTAGAATTCCCATTAAATATTGCAGACCCCCAATTTAATATTATTTTTCTATGAAGTGACAGGCTAACTTGATATTTTATGAACTTTAATGGTTTCTATTCTGAGCCACATCCCTGGTAGTGAAAGCTGAAAGGGATTTTAAAATACATTTCACTTTGAATAAATTGTTCATTGTTTTCATATCACAAAATTCACATATGCATGACAAATGTCGTAGTGTTTCATTTCAGCCAATATTATTAGCAATCTTTCCATTTTCCAATGTCCAGCATATTCTTTTTGTGACAAGTTCCCTTATATCCTGTAGCCTAGACATTCTTTCCTGTCTCTTTCAAAACTGACACTGTTTATCTCACTCAGTTATTTGTCCAAACATAATGCAAATGTTGGGCAAAAGAGGGATTTTACTCCAAATATTTTAGTTTGTTCCACAGCAGAAGCAAAGGATGTATTATATAATGCATTTGTTATAAATAAAGTTATCAAATCCTGTGTCAGGTTTCTGGACCATCATTTTTCTCAATTTTACCAGTGTCTGAAAACTGCCAGGTCAAATGTGCTATTAATCTCTCTGTAAGCTGGCAGTATTAGGAAATGGCAATCACATTCTTCTTAAACAAATGTGTACATGCTTAGAAGGAAATGGGCTCGATTTAAATGTATGCTTATCTTTCAATGCAAGGATTTTTTTTTTTATACCCAAACATTTTAATGGGTTAATACACAATGACCATCAGTTATCATTAACAATCATAGATGTATACAGTAAATACTGTATTTGTGCAAATAAACTGATCAGCCTTAACATTATGACCACTGACAGTTTAACCGCTTCCTATACATAAACGGCTGGACAGGATGCACACCAATGCAAGTGACCATTTCTAAACATCCTCCTGAAGCAGAGGCTTGTGCGTGACTCCAAGAGCATGTATCTGTGAGCCCGGTGATCGGTGTGCCCCTCTGACACAGCGGACCATGTGACCTGGTACAGAAGCAATTAAATTGATCCTGTGCCATGTGATTTCCTTGTCCAATCAGGCATGGTGCAGCTTCCGGCTCCTTCTCCTCACACAGAGTTCTTTCTGTGAAGGGAGAAGATACCGATAGGAGCTAAAATGATAGTAAGGCATTTCCAAAGTCCTTTGAACACACTGCCATCCACCTAAGTGTCCCTGATCACTGCCACCTGTAACTGATCACCAAACATGTTGCCCTGATCATCATATATATTGCCTTGATCACCGCCACACCAGCAAGGTCTAATTGTCAAACCAGTGAGTCCTGATCGCCGTACCAGCGAGTCCTGTTCATCATACCAGTGAGTCCTGATCACGTAACACCAGCGGGTCCTGATCACCACCATATTAGCTGGTCCTGATCACTGCCACACCAGCAGATCCTGATCACCATACCAACAGGTCCTGATCATCACCACACCATGTCCTGATCACTGGCACACCAGTGTGTCCTGATCATTTCAGCAGGTCCTGATTGCCACATCAGTGGGTCCTGATCGCCATACCAGAGGGTCCTGATCACTGCCACCCCAGTAGGTCCTGATCTTTGCCACACCATATCCTTATTACCGTTATACCAGTGGGTTCTGATCACTACCACACCAGTGTGTCCTTATCATCATACCAGTGGATCCTGATTACTACCACACCATGCCTCATCACTGCCACACCATGTCCTCATCACAACACCAGTGTGTCCTGATCACCGCTACACCAGCATGTACTGATCACCACCACATCCTGCCTTGATCACTGCTATACCAGTGGGTCCTGATCACCGCCGCACCACTGGGTCCTGATCACTGCCATACCAGTGGGTTTTGATCACCACCATTGTCTGTGAGGAGAGAGAGCCATTACAGTGAACTTTGAGTACATTTCAGAGCACAGTTTATACACATTGCAAGCCAGCTTAGGGTGTCCCTGATCTCTGCCCAACAGTCTCTTGTGTGAACCAACCACAGTCAGCCATCTGTCCCTCACTGTAGTGGTGTCAGGCTGCTGTACATTAGCACCATCATCCTGATCACCACCATACCTGTGGGTCCTGATGACCACCATTGTCTGTGAGGAGAGAGAGCCATTACAGCTAACTGAAAGTAATTTTCAGCCTCTGCACATAGTTTACACACACACACAAAATGTTTCCAGCAAGCTCATGGTATCCATGATCTCTGCTCAACAGTGATTAGTGTGAATTAACTGCAGTCAGCCATCTGTCTCTCACTGCAATGATGCAGACTGCTGTACACCAGCACCATCATTGTAATCACTACCATACTAGTGGGTCCTGATCACCACCATACCAGTGGGTCCTGATCACTACCATACCAGTGGATCCTGATCACTACTATTGTCTGAAAAGAGAGAACTATTAGAGCTAAATTAGCAATTTTCAGCCTCTTCACACAGTTTACACACTCACAAAATATTGCCAGCCAGCTCACAGTATCCCTGATCTCTGGCCAACAGTGTCTAGTGTGAACCAACCACAGCCAGCCATCTGTCCCTCATTGGAGTGATGTTATATTGGTGTACTCCAGCACCAGTGTCCTGATTACTGCCACGCCATCATCTTGATCGCTGCCATATCAGTGGTTCCTGATCACTGCCATACCAGTGGGTCCTAATCACCACCACATTAGTATCATCACCATGTCCAAAAAAGTCTACACAAGTAAGGAGGCATTCCAAATTCTGAGTATGATGGATGAGAGTAGCAGGGAACTTTCACTGTCAGACTCAGATTCTGAATATGAACCAGCAGTAGACAGCAACAATTCAGTAATCTGATTCAGAAGAAAAATGTGCTCCACCAAAAAGAATGAT
>BLSH010508284.1:117688-134075 GCA_018402905.1 Glandirana rugosa
ATGTTATACGTTATTTGTAGTTATCCTCTATATATATATTTTTTACACAATTGTCAGGTACATATGCCTGTTTTATAGTTTATAGTCTTTTTATATAAGCTCTTAAGGTTCTAAATCTCCTATTGATGTTTATTGCATATTGTAATATTCCGTGTTTAGGTATACCTCCTCTGCATACACCTTTCTTTCTCCCCCCTCCCTTTCCCCGGATGGAGTTCTGGAGAGGTCACTCAGTCTGGCTCAATCCCGTGCTCGCTCCTACCTATATATATCCAGCTCTTCCCCTATCAGCCAGTCCTTGCTTGAGGAAGAGGCGCGGTCTCACTGTCATCTGGGCCTTTCCGCCAATGAAACGCGTCGCTTATTAGTGACGTCACTCGCCTGCGACCCTCGTCCTGGGTCTCCAGCCAGCTGCTTACCATCTCCCCTGGACGACAGACTTGTCTACAGTATCCGGAGACGCTCCCCCATCGCAGAGAGTTACAGTGACGCCACCATGGACTGGTTTTAATGCTGATTATGCTGCTACACTGAGTGAGTGTTTTTATTCCATTTGTTAATAAAATTACTTGTAATACTGCACTTAGAGGCACCTCCTTTGTTTTTCTCTTTTCTAGTATTGTGAAGCCTGGTTCAGCTTCTCAGGATTGGCTGCCTTGTCCCGGATCACACCATGTACTACTACCAACCCCACCTCAGAGACTTAGTGAAGTGGTAGGGATAGTCATTCCCACTTCCCTGGAACTTTACTTTATAGACTGCCTTGCATTTAATGGAACAGATATATGGACTGGGCTGATAATAGGTTGTGCGCACATACCTGTTTTTTAAACTGAAGACAGTTGCAGTAGTGGCCTGGCAGAGCATTACCAGGGATGAGACCCAGCGTCTGGTGATGTCTATGCGTTCCAGACTTCAGGCTGTAATTGACTGCAAAGGATTTGCAACCAAGTATTAAAAAGTGAAAGTTTGATTTATTATTGTTAATCTGTCTCATTACTTTTAGTCTCTTAAAAAGTGGGAGGCACATATACAAACTATTGTAATTCCTACACCGTTCACCTGATTTGGATGTAAATACCCTAAAATTAAAGCTGAAAGTCTGCAATTAAAGCGCATCTTGTTATTTTCATTTCAAATCCATTGTGGTGGTGTATAGAGCCAAAAAGATTAGAATTGTGTCGATGTCCCAATATTTATGGACCTGGCTGTATATACCCCTCTGGTGATGGTATTTATACCTCTTTGGTGATGCTATATATACCCCTCTGGTGTTACTATATATGCCCCTATGGTGATGGTATACATACCCCTCTGTTGATGGTATATATATCCCTCTGGTGATGGTATATATACCCCTCTGGTGATGCTATATATACCCCTCCAGTGAGGCTATATATATCCCTCTGCTGATGGTATATATACCCCTCTGGTAATGCTAAATATACCCCTCTGGTGATGTATATACTCCTTTGGTGATGCTATATATATTCCTCTGGCGATGCTATATACCCCTTTGTTGATGTATATACCCTTCTGGTGATGTATATACCCCTCTGATGATGCTATATACTCCTCTGGTGATGCTATATACTCCTCTGGTGATGGCATAGATACCCCTCTGGTGATGGTATATATACCACTCTGGGGATGCTACATATACCCCTCTGGTGATGTATATACTCCTCTGGTGATAGTATATATACCCCTTTGGTGATGGTATATGTACTCCTCTGACGGTGCTATATATAACCCTTTGGTGATGTATATATACCCCTCTGGTGATAGTATATATACTCCTCTGATGATGCTATATATACTCCTCTGGTGATGCTATATATAGCCCTCTGCTGATGGTATATATACCCCTCTGGTGATGGCATATATACCCCTCTGGTGATGGTATATGTATCGCTCTGGTGATGCTACATATACCCCTCTGGTGATGTATATACCTCTTTGGTGATGCTATAAATACTCCTCTGATGATGCTATATATACCCCTCTGGTGATGCTATATATACCCCTCTGGTGATGCGATATATACCCCTCTGGTGATTCTATATATACCCCTCTGCTGATGATATATATACCCCTCTGGTGATGTTATATACCCCTTTGGTGATGTATATACCCCTCTGGTGATGCTATATACTCCTTTGGTGATGCTATATACTCCTCTGGTGATGGCATAGATACCCCTCTGGTGATGGTATATATACCACTCTGGAGATGCTACATATACCCCTATGGTGATGTATATACTCCTCTGGTGATAGTATATATACCCCTTTGTTGATGGCATATATACTCCTCTGATGATGCTATATATACCCCTCTGGTGATGTATATATACCCCTCTGGTGATAGTATATATACTCCTCTGATGATGCTATATATACTTCTCTGGTGATGCTGTATATAGCCCTCTGCTGATAGTATATATACCCCTCTGGTGATGCTATATATACCCCTCTGGTGATGGCATATATACCCCTCTGGTGATGGTATATATATCACTCTGGTGATGCTACATATACCCCTCCGGTGATGTATATACCCCTTTGGTGATGCTATAAATACTCCTCTGATAAAGCTATATATACCCCTCTGGTGATGCTATATATATCCCTCTGGTGATGCGATATATACCCCTCTGGTGATTCTATATATACCCCTCTGCTGATGGTATATATACCCCTCTGGTGATGCTATATACCCCTTTGGTGATGTATATACCCCTCTGGTGATGTATATACCCCTCTGGTGATATTATATACTCCTCTGGACATGCTTTATATACTCCTATCTGTGATGCTGTATATTTCCTTATCTGGTGATGCTGGGCTGTATACTCCTGACACAATGGGTGGAATCTATAAGGGGTGAGGCTTATGAGTGGGAGGGGTCAAAAAGGAACGGCGGGGTCTGGTGCCCCAGCCTAAAATTTCACCAGCCGCTACTGATTATTATAGTTATTATTATTATTATTATTATTTATTATTATAAACTATTACATTATAGGTAAAATAGCTGAAGTCAGTAATTCTTCTATTCAGGTCTTTGCGCCATAGCAGCTAATTTGGGATAGATTACATTTACATTTTTATTGGAATTTCCTTTCAAATTTGGCTGAAGTAACTGTTAGTGAACATAACAAATATGAATGCATCCAAAGTTATCCCAATGCCGCATCTAAATGAATGGAACTGAGCGAATACAAATGCATAGAAATTTATGAATGATCCGAAGTAGCGAATGCCAATCATAGCAAATGAGCAATGAGCAAAAAGCCACTGGCTACGTTCCTGCAAGACAATGGTGCCAACTATCCTTTATGAACAATTGCACTACTGAAACCACAGGTGCTCTTTGGTTTACCCTTTGTTCAACCTCCTGTACTTCCTGGTGAGTGAATATAGTGCAATGAGGCAGCCAGGTACAAGTAGGTTAGTCTTTTAGGAACAGGGACTGCTCTAGGTGATCTACACTATACTATATTAATATATATTGTTGGCTGATTTTTGTGATACACAGTTTGCAACGTACGCAATCAGTCCAAACATTGAAAATATCTTACATGTGTGGTATTCCCATACTCAGTAAGAGTGTCAGAATGTGTTTAAGGTGTTATTCTAAGAATGCCTATGCATTGTGTTAGAAATATCCTATCAATTGGCAACATTTTTTTTCACATTTTCCAAAATCTTATGGAAAAAAAATGATGTTCTCAAAATTATCCTTATGCCTCTTATAAAATACATTGGGGTGTTTGCTTTCCAAAATGTGGTCATTTTGTTGGTGTTTTCATTGTCCTGGTGCTCCAGGACCTCCAAAAATGTGATTGGTAGTGTGACATGGGGGTCTTTAGCTCTTTTGGTAGGTGCGTTTGGAGTGAGTTTACGACAGCCAAGATCTCTGTTTGAGGGCATGGTAGTCCATGATTATTAAAAGAAAAGTTCAAAGTAAACAGAAATCACAGGGTTTCCTGCACAGGGGGATTCCACCATCACTGTTCAAATGTAAACCTTCGACCTCCTGGCTCATAAACAATATCTAGCTCTCCTGGCTATAATGACAGCCTAGTCCTCCTGGCTTATAAGCAAACAATAGCTCTCCTAGCTATATGGTTCAGTAGCTCTCCTGGCTACAAGCGATCAATAGGTCTCCTGGCTATATGCTTCAGAATCTCTCTTGACTACAAGCGATCAGCCACTGCACGATCGAGGGTCACCTCTGCCTCCCAGCAGACGTGGACGCTCAGACTGCCTCCTGCAGTCTTCGACTCCTGGAGACTGCCTGTCTCCCAGTGTGTGTGACACCAAAGCCTTGGCCTGACTGCTCCTATTAGGCCCCCACCCAGCTGAGCAATCTGTGTCCTGGGTAAAGCCAAATCCTGGACCCAGGACTGGGGATTTCCTCCCACCCAGATCTCCAAGAAATCATTGGGCTCCGGATCCTGAAACAGATTGTAAGAAAATAAGAAACTGAAAGGCCAGTTTCCTCTTAAGTATGCAAATCATCTAGAGCCCCTCAACCTGCCAGGTTGAGAGTCCTGGGCCGTCTCTCTTCTCTAAACCCTGGCAGGACAACACTTTGCCACAGTAGTCATAAAATTAGATGTGTAATTTTTGCCCCTAGAACACCTGAAGGTGCTCATTGGATGTGGGACCACTCTTTGTGGCCAGGCTGTGAAAATGTTTAACACATGTGGTATTGCCATACTTGGAAGGATTAGCAGAATTTGTTTTGGGGTATAATGTTAGTATGCCTGTTCTGTGTGAGAGAAATAACTTGTTAAACGACAACTTAAAAAAACTCACCATGAAACTGTCTACTTTCCAAAAAGGGGTCATTTGGGGGGTATTTCCTGGCATTTTAGGGCCCCAAGGACTTATGTAGGTAGTCAGTACATCAGGATTGATCAATTTTCTAATATACTGTATATACCATGGTTTGTAGACTCTATAACTTTCACACAGACTAAATAATATACACTGATTTGGGTTATTTTTACAAAAAAGGTAGCACAATCCATGTTGGCCTAAATTTATGATGAAAGTATATTTATTTGCAAAATGTAAAAGAAAAAAAAATGTTTTAATGTTTGGTATTTTTTCATTTATATAGCAAAAATAAAAAAAAACAGTGGTGATAAAATACCACCAAATTATAGCTCTGTCTGTCTCGAAAACATTATACAAATTTAATTTGGATACAGAATTGCATGTCTGAGTAATTGTCATTCAAAGTGTGACAGTACTGAAAGCTAAAAATTGTCCGGGACTGGAAGCAGGTGAAAGCGTTCATACTTGAAATGGTCAAGTGAATAACATTGATTATTTCATTACAATGGCATACAAAAGTCTATGGGGTGTATTAGGCAGCAAGTAAACATGTTGCCTCTGAAGTTGATGTGTTGAAAGAAGAAAAAATGGGCATTGCAGTTTATTGTATATGGGCCTGTGTAGCTGCAGACCAGTCAGGGTGCCCATGCTGACCCATGTCCTTCTATAATGGGCACGTAACCATCAGAAATTGACCATGAAGCAATGCAAGAAGCTGGCCTGGTCCGAGGAATCACGTACGTTTTCTTTTACATCATATGGATGGCCAGGTGTGTGTGTGTGCGTGTGTGTCATTTACCTGGGAGGGAAATGAAACCAAGGTATAACATGGGAAGAATGCAAGCCTGTAGTGGCAGTGTGATGCTTTGGGCAACGTTCTGCTGGGAGATCTTGGGTCCTGCCATTTATGTGGATACTACTTAAAATATACTACCTACCTTAACATTGTTGCCTTTCTTGGAGACGGTATTCCCTGATGGCAGTGGCCTCATTCAGGAGGATATTGCATCCTGCCACACTGCAAAAATGGACAAGAATGATTTGAGGAACACAACAATGAATTTGAGGTATTAGTTTACCTCCAAATTCTCCAGATCTCAGTCCAATTGAGCATCTGTGGGATGTGCTGAAATGACCCACTTTGCAACTTAAAATACTTAAAGGATCTGCTACTGAAGGCTCAGTGCCAGATATCATAGAATACCTTCTGAGGTCAAGTGACATACATGTCTTGATGGGTCAGGGCTGTTTTGACATCCAAAGGGACTGTTTAGGCAGCAAAAGGGGGACCTACTCAATATTAGGTGGGTGCTCATAAGGTTATGGTTTATTGGAGTATAAGCACATTTAAGTGCATTTAAGCACATACATAAGTGCATATAAGTGCATTTTATGCCTTAGAGTAAGACATTTGAATATAGTTAGTTAAATACATAAATAATACAAAGGGGGGAAGCGAGAAGCACACCAACACAGTGTTATTCAATAAGCAATTTATTGCAATTAAAATAGTGATATTATTATTATTCAGGATATATTTAACACCAACAGTTTGAGCTGCACTTTACAAACTAAAGGGAGTCAGTACAGTTACAGTACAATTTAAGACAAGAGGGTTGGGGGGGCTGGCTTGTGAGAGAAGGAGAATGGCATACAATGTGAGTAACTGTGTGGGTATGAGTTCTTCAAGAAAGTAATATTCAGCTGCTAGCTAAAGAACAGATAAGCTTCCCTGAAGAGATGAGTTTTCAGGGATTTCACTAGATATGTTTATTCCTTGTCTCTGATGGAGGAGGAGAGGAGGAAGAGAGTGTTTTAAGCCATGGGATTCAAACATCTAGGTGGCACTGAAAGATGGCACCCATGGGCACCAATAGGGGGCATTAATGAGGCCACACTGATAGGTGGCGCTGATGGGCACCAATAGGTGGCACTAATGAGTCTGCACTGATAGGGGGGCACTGATGAGACAGCACTGATAGGAGGCACTGGTGGGCACTGATATGTGGCACTGATGAGGATGCACTGATATGGGGCACTGATAAGGCTGCACTGATAGGCTGCACTGATGGGCACTGTTGAGGCTGCACATATCTGGGCACTGAGTGGGCTGCACTGATAGGTGGCACTCATAGGAGGCACTGATATACTGACTTGATGAGGCTGCACTGATAGGGGGCACTGATAGGCAGCACTGATAGGGGGCACTGATGAGGCTGCACTGATAGGAGGCATTGATAGGCAGCACTGCTGAGGCTGCACTGATAGGAGGCACTGATGAGGCTACATTGATAGGTGGCACTGATAGGAGACTCTGATAGGCACTGATGAGGCGGCACTGATGAGGGAGCACTGATAGGTGGCATTGATGAGGCTGCACTGATAGGGGGGCACTGATGAGGCTGCACTGATAGGGGCACTAATGAGGCTGCACTGATGGGTGGCACTGATAGGTGGCACTGATGAGGCTGCACTGATGAGGCTGCACTGATAGGAGGTACTGATAGGCGGCACTAACGAGGCTGCATTGATAGGCGGCACTGATAGGAGACACTGATAGGTGGCAATGATTGGGACTGATGAGGCGGCACTGATGAGGGGGCACTGATAGGTGGCATTTATGAGACTGCACTGATAGGAGGCACTGATGGGCACTGATAGGCAACACTGATGATGCTGCACTAATAGGGGGGCACTGATGAGGCTGCATTGATAGGCGACACTGATAAGAGACACTGATAGGTGGCAATGATTGGGACTGATGAGGCGGCACTGATGAGGGGGCACTGATAGGTGGCATTTATGAGACTGCGCTGATAGGAGGCACTGATGGGCACTGATAGGCAACATTGATGATGCTGCACTAATAGGGGGGCACTGATGAGGCTGCACTGATGGGTGGCACTGATAGGCAGCACTGATGAGGTTGCACTGATGGGGCACTGATGAGGCTGCACTGATAGGAGGCACTGATGGGCGGCACTGATTGACACTGATGATGCTGCACTGATAGGAGGCACTGATGAGGCTGTGCTGATGAGGCTGCACCAATAGGGGGCCCTGATATGGGGTACTGATGAGGCTGCACTGATAAGATAGGTGGCGCTGAGGCTGTACCGATAGGAGGCACTGTTGAGGCTGCACTGATAGGCGGCACTGATGGGACTGCACTGATATGTGGCACAGATATGGGGCACTCATAGGCGGTACTGATAGGTGGAACTAATAGGCGACACTGATGGGGCTGCACTGGTGAGGCGTCACTGATAGGGCTACACTGATGAGGCTGCACTGATAGGCGGCACGGATAGGCAGCACTGATAGGCGGCACTAATGAGGTGGCACTGATATGAGGCACTGATGGGTCTGCACTGATAGGTGGCACTGATAGGAGGCACTGATGAGACTGTACGGATAGGCAGTACTGATAGGGGGCACTGATGGGGCTGCACTGATGGATAAGCAACACAGAGGCTGCACTGATAGAGGGCACTGATAGATAGGCAACACTGATAGGGGCCACTGATAGGTGGCACTGATGGCTGGGCATGCTTGCATGTGTAGTTCCTGAGCAGGCAGGTAGGACTCCCCTGTCTGCAGTCCCTGGCATGTGGATTGCAGAGTGAAGTGGAGATCAGGACCCAGGTGCGCTGGAGAGGGGGAGGAGCCGGCAGATGGGAAAAATGGAGCCGCCCCTTTCTCAGTCATACCTGCCCGTGGAAACTTCTTCTGGATGGCATGCCGTGATTATGGGCTCCAGTATTAACAGGCAGCTTCTGCCGGCCTGACACCCCAGACCCCACACACACAGGGCGGACTGCTTCCCTGTTGTTAGCACAGCACGGCTACAGCAAGCTGCCGGGGACAGTATTTGTATGGGAGGCGGGACTCGGGAGACAGAGCCCTGGGTGTACCCCCCGCCCTTGGTGCTTGTGTCCCTAGGGGTACGCGACCATGGGTTGAGAAACCCTGATTTACAGTAGCAGTGCTATAGGGGTTCATGGCATGGTATGTGTATTATTGCAAGGCACTGTGAAGAATTTGGACTTTTTCACCATTTTTTATGTTTATGGACTCTCTGTGACACATTTGTTTGTTTGGCAGGGATTTTTTCACGGTTTTAGAGTTTAGGTGGTCTCACTCATAATGCTGCATCATATGTTATTTCTATTTTTATATTTGATTTATGTGAATGAATCTGTATGTGTTCAGCTGCTTAACAAAAGTATGTTTATAAGGTGATTTTGCCTTTCGATCTATATATTCTGTATATTTTTGGGGATTGGCTAAAGCCAGGCAAAGTAGCACATAGACATACAGGAAAGTGTGCAGTAGGACTTTGCTGTAATTTGTAATAATATTCTTGCTTGTTTACACTAGCACTAGCTCAGTATCAGACATCATTTTTCAGAAGTTCCCCTCCCTATTTTCAATCAAGGGGCCTAACAAAGACAGAGAATCTCTGAAATGAGATACCTAGGACATGAATTAGTCTATCCGGAAAAGGGACCAGATTATAAAATAAACTTACAACGTGACACCACACACTTTGCTGTCCCTCCATTCCACATCATCCAATCAGAGAACACCTTGTATTAATTTAAAAAATACCAGGTGTTCTGAGAATGGTGACAGTGTAAATGAGCGACCCCCGTGGTCAGTTATTAATGTGGATCTAAAGTTTCCACTGCATGATTAACAATTAACATTTTTTTTATTTTTATGATTAAATAGTGACTAATGCTGTCAAATGTGTTCATATCCATCCATTGCTGTATCTTGTAGAGTTCTATGTATAACGGTTTTGTTATACCAGGTTTGACAGTGCTGGCCCCTGCCCTTGTGGTGCAAGGCACACAAAGCTCCCACAAATATAGATGGAATGGCTCCTGAATAGCTGTTCTAAGGAGGGACAAAGCCTCCAACTTTTTGTCCAGGTCTTACCAGAATTCAGCAAGCTGTGTGTGCAGGTGTGCATAGCCGTTTTAATCAATGGATTATCTGCAGTTCAGGGCTCCACCCAAAAGACAGGAGGTCCCCTACCCAGAACACATGGCCTGAGCAGCAGGGAGCTGTAAAAAGGCTGGAGAGGTTGCACATGAGCACAGTTGTGGTGGGTAATGGTCAGAGGGACTAGCCAAAGGGCCTGAGCTTGGGGCCTGAGTAGTGGCACTGCCAGAGAAAGTCGGGAGGTTAAAACCATTTATTTTCATGTTTGAAGTGATGGTGGATATCCTTGCTAGGGTATTCTCTTTTTTTTTAGAATTGATACTTTCTTCTGAAATAAAAGTGGGCCACCAAGCCCTGAAACATATAACCTTCCTGGTTTTGAACTTCCTGGAGCCAAACCCCTAGAATATCACACAGGTTATGGTATTTGTAGGAGTATGTTAAACATAATTGAACTTACTATATACTCTTCAACACATTTCACCACTTATACAAGAGGATTTCTGAGTCTGGAGTATTTATTTGGATTATTAGTAAAGTTATCTCAATAATACTTTTATTCCTTTTTTTTCCAAGCTGCATCTGACATCAATTTTGATACCACACAATTTGTGTATTTCCTACCTTGTTCAGGAAAGCCCCTTCTCTACCCTTTCCAAAATTTCACTTTGTTATTACGGCCTTGAGTTTTGGACTTAGGGCATGAGCTCCACCTATTTGCTCTGCTAAGGTCAAGCCATACACCCACCCCCTTTTCAATGAGATTCAATTTGCTGGTAAAAAAGGAAGTGCAAGCTGGTAGGGGTGGGACATTGAGGAGGCTTTCCTGTACAAGACTGATATAAGTCAGTACATTTTAGTTTACATCAAACAAAAATACACATTGTAAATCATCCCAACCACTCCGCTACAAGCCTCCCTTCAGTGCTCCCCCAACCATAGGGTGCAGGCTGCGGAACAGTCCATGATCTACTAACATCAATGGAAAATAAACAACTGTAACTGCTCAACTTCCAAAAGTTCAGAGTATGTTTACTAATGGCTAATAATAAAAAGTGTACAAAGCTGTGGGAGCATCTCTAATGTGTAATAAGAAATATTTAAATCAAATAAACAATCAAATACCAAAAATACAACCAAAATAAATCAACAATTCAAATCAAAACGTGTCCATGTGTTTCTTTTCAATCAATAATTATTTGTGATGTGCAGTATAAAGATAGTTCAGTCCTTATTAACCACTTACCAACTGGGCCCTTTTTTTACATTTGTTGGTTACAAGCTAAAAACTGTTTTTTTTGCTAGAAAATTACTTAGAACCCCTAAATATTATATATATTTTTTCAAACACCCTAGAGAATAAAATGGCGATCGTTGCAATACTTTTTGTCACACGGTATTTGCGCATCGGTCTTTCAAGCGCAATTTTTTTGGAAACATTTTACTTTTTTGAGTTAAAAAATAAGACAACAGTAAAGTTAGCCACATTTTTTTGTATATTGTTACGCTGAGTAAATAGATACCATACATAACACGGTTGAAAATTTTGCGCACTCGCTGAATGGTGACAAAATCCGGTACTTAAAAATTTCCATAGGCAACGCTTTAAAATTTTTTATCGGTTACTAGGTTAGAGGTGCAGAGGAGGTCTTTTGCTAGAATTATTGCTCACACTCTGGCGATTGCGGCGATACCTCACATGTGTGGTTTAAACACCGTTTTCATATGTGGGCGTGACTTACGTATGCGTTTTCTTTGCTGCACGAGCTCGTGGGGACAATGGCGCTTTACTTTTTTTTTTTAATTGTATTTATTTATTTATTTTTAACACTGTTCCTTAAAAAAAAAAAAATCTGGTTACTTTTATTGCTATCACAAGGAATGTAAACATCTCTTGTGATAATAATATATGGATGACAGGTACACTTTTTGGAGGGCTGGGGGGTCTAAAAGACCCCCCATCCCTCCTTTGCACTTCATAGTATTCAGATCGCCAAAAATGGCGATACTGAATACTGTCATTTTTTTTAAATGTGAGTAAACCGGAAGTGACGTTGTGATGTTGCTTCCGGAATTTGCCGAAGGAGACCCGATCGGAGCCGATTACGGCTTCTATAAGGTCTACTTCCAGCCGGTGGGACGGGAGGCCGGAGAAGAGCGGCGGAAGGCGGCGGGAGGGGGGATGTCCCCTCCCGCCCCATGGGATAACGACCAAGTGGCTCCCGAGCTGGATCGGTCATTACCCCTGGATACCCGACCGCCAGCTCTAAAAAATTACACCGGGATATAGCCTGCAGCTGCAGGCTATGTTCCGGTACAGCCGGTCAAAGCCAGCCACCACCTTTTTATGGCGCTGGGGCTGAACCGGTTAAAAGAAACAAGTATGTTCTTCTGCAGTGATGAATAAATCTTCATTGTGTATGTGTTTGCAGATGACAATAATTAAAGACACTTAACCATCTGCGGTATAGATAAAGTTACCTAGCTTTGGGGAGGGTTGAATCTTGGAAGAGAGATTTCATGTAGGGAAACTTTAGGATATATGAAATGGGCATTAGTTCTATAGGTCTTAATGCAGAAATGTATATTAATTGCTTCATATCAAATTACTAAAGCCATGGTCTGTACTGTTTTAGGAGATATATAATACATTTTTTTACACCTTTTTAATATATTTACATACAACTTTTTTTTATATAAATTAATTTTCATCTATTTTTTTATGGTTAATCTGATAATTTGAAATATGATATTTGGGATGTAGTGTAGGTATACTATATATATATAGGGGAGAAAGGTCAATTGCTTTCTTCTCACTAGATGTTGCTACATAGTGAATGTTATTATTCCATATATTTTTACTGGGTGTTTTTGGAAAATATTTAATTTATATTATGTGGGTTTCTAATTTTTTTTTTTTTTTTCAGGGGTAAGGTACCAGTTAGAAGTTGGGCGAATGATTCAGGCCAAGCAAAAGTTTTGCCTGAACATCTTCTGGATGAGCGAGCATCCCCCCTTCCTGAACCATACCAGGCCACATATCCTCATCATGGGGGGGGGGGGTGGGTGCTTTGGGGCAAGAACCTTGTCCTTAGATCCTGCCCCCCCCCATGTGAAGGAGTAACATAGTACCCTTATCCATTCACCAAAAAGTGGAAAAAAGTAATAAAAGCACAGAGACAGTTTTTGACAATCCCTTTATTAAAAAATAAAAGAAACAATGCCCCCCAATGTAGATCCATCGTAAGTCACGCCGTCGCTGCCACCACCGCCACCGCTGCCACCACTGCTGCCACCACTGCTGCCACCACTGACCCAAAAAAGAAACAAGAATGCTCCACCGTTAACTATGGCAAACCGAGAAATAGCAGGCTCACCATTTGACAGTTCTTATATAGGTAAGGGGCGGAGCCACCTGGCAATATTACCTGGTGGCACCACCCCCTTGCAACATTCCAGTGCATGCTGGGTTATGAGGTCACAAGGGGACGGTACCACCAGGTGAAGTCACCAGGTGGCCTCGCCCTTACCTATATAACTTCTGTTAAACAGCAAGACAGGCATTCAGCAGTTTGCTTTAGTTGACGTTTTTGGCGGGTTTTTTTTTTTTTTTCGGGTCTGGCCTGGGCGTCTGCATAGTGATTGATGATGGATTTACATTGGGGGACACTGTTTTTTTATTTTTAATAAAGGAATTGTACAAAACTGCCTCCTGTTTTCATTACTTTTTGAAACTTTTTTTAGTGATTGGGTAGACCTTACTCATTCACATGGGGGGAGGCAGAATGAAGGCCCCCCTTTTTAAAGGGGGGTTCCAGATCCTGATAAGCCCCCTGTTTGCAGACCCCCACAACCACCAGCCAGAGGGCTGTGGGAATGATGCCCTTGTCCCCATCAACATGTGTAAACATACACAGCTCCCACACTGGATTTTCAGGTATCCGTAACAGCACCTTCCAAGTCATTTACAGCTGCTCTGACCACTCATGCTCTCCTCTTGATTAGTTATGGCATTTACTATACCTTATACCACTTATAGCACCACTCAAGGTGTTCTGGTAGGGCGTGGCCAGCGGACTCTGAGATGGCTGCCTAATATCAGAGCTCCGCCACACAGCCAGGAGAACTTTGAAATAGTGGGTCCCCCTTCAACTTCTTTCCAGATATTTCAGGGCACAAAGCTCTCTAAACACCCCTGGACCAAGAAAATGGGAAGAAGACGAAAGGAATCGGCGTCTCAGCCGAGCAAACTGAAAAATTTCTTTCCCCCTCAGACTGGGCGGCAAGCTCAAGATGGCGCTCGGCTGGAGCCTACGAACCTGCAACGAACGAGCGGTGTAGGGATAATATCGGAGGCGCAGCAACGAAGGTTAGCCCTGGCCGCTCCGCTCCCGAATAGTACTCGATCTTCGGCTGCCTCCACCCCAACCACCCGGAGCCCGGCGAAATTGAAGCAACGAACGATCTCTCCAGAGGAACGAACTGAGGCCTACCACATGGAGGTGAGCGCGGCTAGGCCGCAGCAAGGGGACACACGCAGTTCCTCGCCTGATCCCTTCACTAATTATCCTACCCCAGGGCAACCTGTGTCAGATATCCTCTTAAAGGACATGTTAACTTCTCTCAAGTCCTCCATTCAAAGGGATATCCTATCCTCTTTACACAAATGCCAAGCTGACATCAATGACCTTGGAAACAGAGTAGACTATGTGGAAACGTATATGGGGGATCAAGCTGCGGCCCACAATACACTGGTAGACGCCTTTAATGCACAAGCGGACGACATCATTTTGATCAAAAACAAAATGGCGGATTTAGAGGATAGAACAAGGAGGAACAACCTGAAACTAAGAGGCATTCCTGAAGCGATTCAACCCTCTCAACTCCTCCAACATGCACAAGACCTCTTCTCAGCTCTGGTCCCTTCCTTGACCCCACTGGAGATAACCATAGACAGGATCCATAGGATCCCTAAACCCCCCTTCATTTCAGAAGACGCTCCAAGAGATGTGGTCCTCAGACTTCACTTCTACAAAGCTAAGGAGCTAATTCTTACTGCCTCTCGCAAACTGGGCAACCTCCCACCACAATTTGCCCACATACTCATACTACCAGATCTTTCCAGACATACCCTACAACAAAGGCGCAATCTAGCTACTATCACTAAGGCTCTCCGCAACCACCATATTATCCATAAGTGGAAACATCCTGCAAATCTAGTTATTTCACACAATGGTACTACCAACACCATTACTACACTGGAAGAAGGGCTTACAATACTTCGACAATGGGGTATACTCCCAGATACTCCTCCTACCAATCAATCACAACCTGCTTCTGTCTCCACTTCTCAAGATTGGCAATTGGTATCCCGAAAAAAACCACCAAAGAACACCAAGGCTCCACTTCAAGGTCCCACCGACCCTCAACCCAAATTATCACATCCTCCTGGCAACGGATAACATGGTCATGGTTATCTCTCCCCTCCATAAATACCGCATGATACAATGCGACCACCTTACCCTACATTGCTCTAGTTTGAGCTTATCCTTCTGTGTTATACTGCTCCCCCTTATGTCTTTCCCTCCCTTTCCTGATGGTACATCTTCTAAATTTGCCAGCTTTGAAGGCTTCTACCAGACTCCACTCAACTTTGGTAATCCGGAGATTCACCTCCTTCACTTCTTCTGCATGGCCTGCGCACTCTTCCTGACCAACACCCCTGATGTAAAGACTTCCTCACATCCGATTTACATACCACTCCACAAACTTACCTCTTAATGTCGTCTCTCTGAATGTCAAGGGTCTAAATCACCCTGCAAAACGACACTCCATGTGGAAACAGGCTCTAGCACTCCAAGCTGACATCCTCTGCATACAAGAGACTCATTTTAAAACTGATCAGACTCCCAAATTCTCCAACAGAAATTACCCGCACATCTTTCTTTCCTGTACCCAACAGAAGCAGAGAGGTGTAATGATTGCCATTAGAGACTCTGTGACCTTCAAACTCAAAAGTTCACTCATGGATCTGGATGGGCGTTTTATAATTTTGGTATGTGAAATAAATTCACACCCCTATACAGTGGTTACAATCTATAGTCCAAACAGGAAACAAATTCCCCTTTTAAAGAAGATTCTCAAAAAAATCTCACCTTTGAAGGAAGGCAATCTCCTCATTTGCGGAGACTTTAACGCCACCTCTGAACCCCACTTGGATACTACCTCCACTAACACAGCTCACAAACCTCAACTATCTTCTCTACTCAAAAACGAACAACTATATGACGTCTGGAGATGCCAACACTCAAATGAAAGAGACTACTCTTATTTTTCACCAAGACATCATACGTATTCAAGAATCGATATGTTCCTTACGGACCAATGGTTATTGCAGAAAATAATCAACTCAACAATACATGATATATTGTGGTCAGACCATGCAGAAGTATCTTTAACTATTACTGAGGGTGGCCCTCCCCTGGCGACTCCCATCTGGTGCTGCAATACATCTCTTCTTCAAAATCCAAAAATCTTGCCGATTATAACCCAACAATTATCCTCTTTTTTTGATTCCAATACAGGTTCAG
>BLSH010508284.1:142908-156257 GCA_018402905.1 Glandirana rugosa
TTACGCGTATTCCAGACTAGATCACAATCCCACTTTTAGTATGAGGAAGACCTCTCGTAGGGTGCTGAATTCACTCCTCGGTAACTTTTGGAAGACATACAATAGGTTTGGGAACCTAAGTTTTACCACACAAACATCTAACCCTTAATCTCTCAACTCTTGAACATACGGGTACCCACCTCATTCATAAACCTGTCACAGGTAAACCCTAAAATCGTTCACAGAGGTACGAAATTACCTTAGATAACACCATATTCCCTCAAACCTATCTAAGGTCCCATAGGTCCGTAGAGAGTCATTTTCTCTATGATCTAGTGCTCCCATATGGATAGATATGGAAAGTGAATTTTCCCCAACTCGTGATCTAGTATCTCTTTTACTGAGAGATGCCTGGATACCCTGGAATCTATCCAAACTCCCTTATACCACAATAGATTCCATTAAAGCATGGAGACACTTGCTAAAATCCCAAATGGACACTGTCCAAATACTTACTCCACCCATGGGCATACAAGTTCTCAACTCTCTAATTCCCAATCTACAAACACACCATTTTGAATCCAAGGGTTTGGATAACATACAGAAGGTTTTCAATGGCTCCTCACTTAAGTCGTGGGATGCTCTCCAGAAGGAGTATGATTTTCACCCTAACACTAGATCAGACCTTATGCGCATTCAACGTTTCCTATTAAAACACCCTATATCACTAGACCATACCCCACGAGCACCCAAACAAGTGCCCATAGGCTGACTGTTTTTCCACCCTAACTCAGACAATTCGCAACTATTTGGTTTCCTTTACTGTATGGGTCAGGCTTGCTCTAGAATCTACACCCCTTGCTACATGTTACTGTTGCATTACCCTGTTCTTGATGTAAAACCTCAATAAAGAAATATTGAAATTTAAAACACCCTATATCTCCTCTCCAAGTCCCCCACAAAGCATGGGACTTCTTTAACTCTCCCAACTCCAAGCAATCAGGCATATCCATCTTTTACAACCTGTTCCAAGATAAACTCACCTTTACAAAAGAAACCCATATAATCAAATGGGAAAGAGACCTTAACAAGACTTATTCATTAAGTGAATGGCAAAGTGCCATCCTCTCTATCCAAAAATTCTCCCATAGCACGGCCCATTGGGAGCTAATGTTAAAAATTTCCATGCGTTGGTATCACACACAGGCCAGAATATCTGCCTTCACTCCAAATAGTTCCCCCTTGTGCTGGCGAAATTGCGGCAAAGTGGGAACTCTTAAACACATCTTTTGGGAATGCCCCACACTAAGCAATTTCTGGATAGAAGTTATTAAAATCATCTCCAAGATTACTTCGATTAATATACCTAATGAAGCGGGCTTAGCATTATTGAATCTAAACATTGACAGCATACCATCTATCCTCAGACCTACGGTCACACATTTGATACTGGCAGCTAGGACGATCATAGCTAGACTATGGAAGTCATCAAACTCTCCTACCATTGCTGAAGTGATACAAATAACCAAGCAGAATTACATATTTGAACGAATGCTTGCAACTAACGATCTGAAAAGATCACTATTCGATACCAAATGGGCTGTTTGGTCCACCCTCTACCCCACTGAGAGTTGAAGTGACTGTGATCTTAAATCAGATATTGGATTTTGAACATTGACTTGTCTATTGATGAATGTAAGTGATGTACTATTCATGATGTACTACCCTTCCTTCCCCTCCCCCCCCTATTGCTTTGCTTACTGTATGTACCCCTCCCCTCCCCCTTGGCTTATTGTATACCTTATAAATACAATAAAAATTATTAAAACAAAAAAAGGTGTTCTGGTAGATCCGATATCTAACAGGAGTATAATGGTGCAGGCTGTCCTATGTTCAATCCAGAAAGTAGGATAGTATAAAAGGATGAGAGATGACATACACTATTAGCTCAACAGGCGAAAAGAAATGTTAGCGGCCTCAGCCTTGAGCTCCTCCTAAGCTCCGTATCTGATGCATTTTGCCCATCCCATTGGGGCTTAATTATAGAGATGAAGGAGTGGAGCAAGAAAATTCTATTTATACATCATCCGCTGATCATAAAGCATAAAATAGTTGTGCAAGCAACACATGGAAACTGCTGAAAAACGTTTTTCAAAGAGATAGCCCCCTCCCGACAATTATGTGACCAGATTATGATGACAGTTTTTAAATATATATATATATATATATATATATATATATATTATAAAATTTAAATAATCTACAGAATATGTTATATCATAATTGACTGCAAGGTTACATGAGGTTTATTGTCTGGAAGTTGAGACAGCTAATCTAAAAAGGAGAAAATAGCAAGATAACATATAAAAAGTTGTGCTTTATTAGCAAGCTAAAGAAACAAAATGAAGTGTCTGTAAAAGATGGAGAGGAAACACCCTGCATCAAAAAAAAAAAAAAATGCAGCGATAAGAACAAAGGTGTATATAAAGAGACACACTCATTGTCATCCAATTCAAGGAGCCATCATAGAGGATGGCCAGCCTTAGTGAAATATGTTTATGGAATATACTGTTTTGTCTTGTTTTTGTTTTTTGTTATTTTGCACATTAAACCCTAAAAAAAATCAACAAAAAACGATTGATTACAAAAGGAATTTAAATTGGAACTCGAAGAATTGCAGCACTTTAAAAAATATGTGAGAGATGCCGCACACCACTAGCTCAACAGGTGAAAATAAATGTGAATGACCTCAGCCTTGAGCTCCTCCTGAGCCCATCTCTGAAACATTTCACCATTGGGGCTTCATCATAGAGATGAAGGAGTGGAGCGAGACAATTCTATACATCATCAGGTGCTTGTAAAACATAAAATGAATTGTTCAAGCAACACATGGAAACAATGTTGAAAAAAGTTTTTTAAGAGATAGCTGCCTCTCAACATTGATGTGACCAGATTATGATGACATTATGAGATTTTTAAATACATAAATAAAAAATTAAGTAATTCGCTGAATATGTTATACCATAATTGGCTGCAAAATTGCATGAGGTCTGTTGTTTAGGAGTTGAGACAGCTATTCCAAAAAGGAGAAAAGTACAAAATAAAAATAAAAACACTGTGCTTTATTAGTAAGCTAAAGAAGCAAAATGAAGTGGCTGTAAAAGATAGAGGGGAAACACCCTGCATGAAAAATATTTTAGCTATAAAGCAATGTATTTTTACATCTTTTTAAATCTGCTTAGAAAAACCTGTTCTTCTCTTGGTAATTCTCTCTGCCTCTCTATTTCTGCACTTCTTGCATCTTGCTAAAGGAGGAGATTGTGCCATAGGGGTTTATTTACTAAAGGCAAATCCACTTTGCTCCACAAGTGCACTGCTAGTGCTCCACAAGTGCACTTGGAAGTGCAGTCGCTGTAGATCCGAGGGGGGCATGCAAGGAAAGTAAAAAACAGCATTTTTGCTTGTACATGATTGGATGATAAATTCAGCTTCCCCTCATTTCAGATCTTCAGCGACTGCACTTCAAAGTGCACTTGTGGAGCACTAGCAGTGCACTTGTGGAGCAAAGTGAATTTGCCTTTAGTAAATAAACCCCATAGTGTTGCAACCCTGCAGTATTAGATCCCTATAAATTACCCATGTCTTCTGTGAATAATGCACCATTTCAAAAATGAAAAATAGAAAGGTAAACCGGGGATATAACATAATGTATAAATGAATGGGTGTGTGCATAATACCTTTAAACAGAGAAACCACTAGGCTAATAGGCTGTAAGGCTAAGTTTAAATGACGCAAAAGATTGGTCAGGTTAAAAAAATGTATATGGTACGATAACCAAAATTAAATATTGTCAACACAAGAGTAGAAGTAAAAATGATGTGATGAGACTAAAGTATTTTGGAAAAGAATATAGAGTCCAGGGAAGATGAAAAAGTTCCTCAAGAAAGAGGTATTAGGTCTGAACATGATGTGCATAGATCTAACTATGTGTTAAAGTGAATGTGTGCAATCCAAATAAAAGGGGATTTCAGAACTAGGGAGGGGGGGAAAAAATCTATGTTGTATACCAAAATACAAAGCCTGATGCTTTAAATGTGATTAGTAAACAAGAAGGGCTAGTTTACATTTGTTTCAAAACAGGGCTTCAGACGTGCTTTGTTAAAGCTCTCTTAATGCCAGTCAAACCTCAAGTTACTAAATAAAATGGTTAGCTTACAGTCCTGTTTACACCTTGTATTCGCTTTGCTTTGCTTCAAAAATTATACCCCATGTAGCTTTAGTAGTGCTTCAAAGCATCTTCAAAACCTCCATAGAACTATATGACAAAGCTTGTTTGAAGCTCGCTTGAAGCACCTGTGGCTTTTGAGAGGCTTTAATTCAGTCTTAGCTTCGCTTTATTTTGGAGAAATTGCAGATGTGAGATATCAACAGACACACGGGCATCTGCCAAGCTTCAACAAAGCTTCAAAAGAGCATCACTGAAGCACCACTGAAGCTTCATCAAAGCACCACTGAGGCCTCATTGAAGCACCACCAAAGCCTCAAAAACACATCATAAAAGCTTGTTGATGCAGTAGGAGCTTTAATGTGCGTTGAAGCCAAAGGAAGTGTAAATGAGACCTAAGAGAAGTGGTGCTAGAGGACCATATATACCAGTGAAATACAAAAATATATACATAGATGAGGGTCCAAATATTACTGAATGAAACAAGTGTGAGCACAGTGTGCCAGTAAAAAAGATAATGAGTTCACCTTCTAATACAAATACAAAAACTTTGTACTGATGTGAGTGTGAAATTTATAATGGTTCCTAAAGTTGTGGAGATATATGCCAAAATGGAACTCTAATCCAAAGAAATCATATATTCACCTCAATCTATATAAAGAAAATGAAAGAAAGAAAGAAAATTGCTGCAAACTGTTTAAAACACTTTATAGAAGTACCTCCACAATCCGGGGTGTAAATTGCCATCATCCCTTATTTTGACACAACAAAACCAATACCCCTCTGAGTTGGGACTTTTAAGGCAATTTCAACAAATTTCATTTGAAAAAATATACAAATTTATTGAGATATCTTTAAAAGATTATTCACATTGACCAATAAAACACATGAAAGGGGACCAAAATGCGATTCCGCCCTTATTACAGAAGTTGGTGCAAAATACACATAAGATTGAACATCTTGTATCATAGGTGGTATCACCCGACCCGGGAAAGGTCCCATGGAGAACCAATGGCCAATCCTAGGGGGATTCAGCCAGCGCGTTTCAGAATTATATCTGTATCAATTCTTTCTTCAGGGAAAGATACCGCCATCTATGAAATAAACAGATGTGCATACTAATACCTTGTATGGAAATACATTGAAGTAACTCATGCATGTACATTCATCTGCACTGTATCATTTACAAAATAACACAATGACCAAATTTCTCTGTAATTCAGTTTACCCCCAGTGAATCCATCCGTCCGCTCGTAATATCCTTCCCACCGTGTTAGCCTTGCTAGACAAATGAATGAAGCTACCATTTGAGTACATGGGTCCCAGGAATCACTGGTATCTTTTAGCTTGACAAAAAAATGTCACTTTCCTAAAAAGTTAATGTCCTGGGTGATTAAGGACAAAAACTTTCATATGGGCACAATCTCCTCCTTTAGCAAGAAACAAGTAGAGCAGAAATAGAGAGGCAGAAAGAACTAACAAGAGTTGCCATCCTCTATGATGCCTCCTTGAATCGGATGGCAATGACTGTGTCTCTTTATACACACCTTTGCTTTATATCTAAAAACATTATTATGCAGGGTGTTTCCCCTCCATATTTTACAGCCGCGTCATTTTGTTTCTTTAGCTTACTAATAAAGCACAATGCCTTTATCTTTATTTTGTACTTTTCTCTTATTTGGATTAGCTGTATGAACTCCCAAACAGCAAACCTCATTCAATCTCGCAGTCAATTATGATATAGCACATTCAGTGGACTATTTACATTTTTATTTATATATTTAAAAATCTGTCATCATAATCTGGTCAGATCATTGTTGGGAGGCAGCTATCTCTTTAAAAAACGTTTCTAGCATATTTTCCACGTTTTGCTTGCACAATTAATTTAATGCTTCATGAACACCTGATGATGTAGAGAATTGTCTTGCTCCAATCCTTCATCTCTATGATGAAGCACCGATGATGAAATGCATCATAAATGGGTTCAGGGGGAGCTCAAGACTGAGGTTGTTCACATTTTTATCACCTATTGAGCTAATGGTGTCTCTTATCTTCTCATATTTTTTTACCACGTGCCGCCAAATGACATACCTGTATATCATTGGCTTCAAGGGGTTGTACCAGATACTGTTTTTAGAGCAGGCAGTCAGCTTTCTTGTAATGACAACTTATACAGCTAAGTAGCCACTCGGCTGTTATTACAATCAGCTGGAGGGGAACGTCCCTCCTCTGGCCACCTTCTGCCGCTCACCCAGGCACTCCCGTTCCTCCAGGAGAGCCAAGCCACCAGCTAGCATGTCCACCAGCTGGCTGGAGACCCGAACAAATCCAGAATTGGCTTTGGTTGGGTCTTGGATGTAGTAACCTGGAAGCAGTGTTACTTCCGGTTTACTCGCCAGCCAATGGCACCATTTTTATTTTTGTTGCACACCCACGGGGGTGCGCAGCACAGCGATCAGTGGTGTGGAGTGTCACTCTGAGCCTCTGACAGATCAGCTGTGTCCAATAACAGCTGATCACTCTGTAAACAGGAAAAGCCACATATTGGCTTTTCCTATACTCGTGCTACTAGCCGATTGGCTGCTCTCCTCACGGGGGGGTCAGCACTGATTGATTATCAGTACAGCCCCCTGAGGATGCCCACTCAGGACCACCAGGGATGCCACCCAGGACCACCAGGGATGTGCCCACCCAGGACCACTGGGGATATCCATCAGGACCACCAGGGATGCCACCCAGGACCACCAGGGATGCCACCCAGGCCCAAGAAGAATGGCACTAAGTGCCCATCAGTGATTCCTGCCAGTGCCTGCCAGTGCCTCCTGATCAGTGCTGCCTCACAGTGCCATCTATCAGTGCTGCCTATCAGTGCCCACCAGTGCCACCAATCAGTGCCCATCAGTGGCACTTATCAGTGCCCATCAGTGCCACCTATCAGTGTCCAGTGCCACCTATCAGTGCCCATCAGTGCTGCCTATGAGTGTTCATCAGTGCCATCTATCAGTGCCCATCAGTTCTGCATATGTGTCTTATCATCAGTGCTCATCAGTGCCACCTCATCAGTGCCGCCTCCTCAGTGCCAATCAGTACTGCCTCATCAGGGCCCATCGGTGCAGCCTCATCAATGCCCATCAGTGAAGGAGAAAACTTACACAATTTTGTACCAGAAACAAAGAAAAACTTTTCTTTTCAAAATGTTAAATCTTTTTTTATTTGTAGCGCAAAAAATAAAAACCCCAGTGGTGATCAAATACCACCAAAAGAAAGCTCTATTTGTGGGGAAAAGGTGATAAATATTTTGTTTGGGTACAGCATTGCATGACAGCGCAATTGTCATTCAAAATGCGACAGCGCTGAAAGCTGAGAATTGGCCTGGGCGGGAAGGGGGGAAAGTGCCCAGTATTGAAGTGGTTTATCATTCAGTTTTTGTTACATTTTGTAGGTTTTAATATGCAAAACAACAATCACAAAAAGAAAAAGACAAAGCAGTTTATTCCATCAACATATCTCACTAAGGCTGGCCATAGATGGAGAACATTTGTTTCCTGCAACTACGGGTTGGAGAAAATAAATTAATTTGATTCCTCCATCAACACAGACAGTGCTGACAGGGGAATCCCTTCCACTGAGCCATTGTATTCTCCCAGTGGGGGAAGCTGTCCCCGCCTGAAATGACAGTGATTATTAATAGCAGCTATAACAGCCACTAGCGATAATCACATGTAAATTCCAGCAGGCTGATTGTACCCAAGCTGATCGCTTGATCAGCTTGGGTACATTCAGCTTGCCCATACATGGTTTGAATCTTGGTTGTTTCCTGCTGAGCGGGCTGAGATTTGAACTGTCTATGGCCGGCTTAATGCATGAGAGATAATAAACAAAGTATGTCAGTTCAGTTCCAACTGCTAGTGCATGAAATAAAGCCACATATCATAGCATTACATAAAAATAAACAGAACAAATAAATAAATAAAGAGATCCAGATGCACATCTGGACGAGTAGTAACATTCAGATAATGTCATAAAATTAGGTAACAGAATAAACCAACAATGGATAGACAGCAAGCCAGAGGGGCCATAATTTATTAAAATTTTGTACACAATACCTATGTTGGTAAGATATTTTTTCTCTTTCAAGAGTTTTTTGAACCATATTATGCCATGTTGGTGGGAAAGGGAGTAGCCTTTCTAAGCCATTTGTTTCCAAGCTAGAAAAAGTAAATGTATAACCATTATTCTAAGCATTGGGGACAACATGTCCTCTGATATAATACTTAGAAGTGCAATTATAGGATCCATAGGTAAACTAATATGACCAATGTCACTAATTACTGTATATCAAATATATAAAGGTCCAATACCAAAATGGCTTTGGATATCTCCAAAGCATGTGTATCAGCATACCCACATTGCTCATAAACCTGGGGAAATTAGGAGATGGCGCACGCCCCCACAGGTGTGACTTCTGTGGAGTATAATAAACTCTATGTACTATAAAAATTAAGTAAGCTTTTAAGATGGAAATAAGAAGACTAGGGGAATAAACGCTAGACCTTCTGTACTGCTCCTCATCCAAAGGACCCAAATCTTGTTTCCAACTCTCGTCACATCTCAAACAGACTCTGGCACTATTAGCAGTAGAGTTGATTGAACCTCTAGAAGTTTGGGTTCTGCTGGTTCAGCCGAACTTCGGGACAAAGTCCGGGTTCAGGTCCGGACAGAACCCGAACTTTGACCCGGACCCCGAACCCCATTGAAATCAATGGGGACCCGAACTTATAGGCACTAAAATGGCTGTAAAAAAGTCCTGGAAAGTCCTAGAGGTCTGCAAAAGGAGGGAAATGGGGGTAAGGGTTGGATAAGTGCCCTACAAAGAAATGGGGACAGGGAAATAACTTAAAAGCATTTTTAAACAAAAATCACATAAAAAAAACAAAAATGGAGGTGTATGTGGACCATCTTCAAACTGTGTGTGAAAAGTATTAATTAGCAGGAGAAGCCATATCACTGTTCTAAAATCATCTTCAAACTGTGTGAAAAAAAGTATAAATTAGCCAGGAGAACCCATATCACTGTTCTACAATCATCTGAAAACTGTGTGTGAAACTTAAACAATAACCGGGAGAAGCCATATCCCTGTTCTAAAATCATCTGAAAACTGTGTGTGAAACTTAAACAATAGCCGGGAGAAGCCATATCTCTGGGTATGTTTGGGTAACTGAAATTGTTCTAATAGAGACTGGAGTGGAATTAAATATCATTACTGGATGACTGATAGAAAAAAAAATGGGGTAACTGAAAGTGTTTTACTAGAGACTGGAGGGAATTAAATTTCATTACAGAATGACTGATAAATGAAGAGAATACCAACCTATTTCCAGGTTCCAGATCCCTCCCAAACCTTTGAATTAAATTTTAAACTTTGAATCTCCTGAGATTTCTGCTTTAGCTTTTTTATGAATTTTGTCAATCTTTAAGTTATGTAACCTATATCTAAAATCAAAACTTTTTTGTTTGGTTTTAAACAGATCCGTTTTTTGTCTCTTTTTGGAGAAAACTCTCTCTTACACAGTTGTGACCACAACAAGTGTTCCCATTGAAAGCGTTCTACGCTGTTTTGATGACAACTCAAATTTTTGGATTATACCTCACATTAAATTCCTTTGGCAGTGGTCACTGGGGCAAATAGAGAATGTGTCACCATCAGGGACAAACACAACAATTCTAATACACTACTATCCTGTCAATAACTAATATATTGAAGTTATCTCTACATTATACTCCAATGTTGGCATTGCCATTTTAAAATGATTACCTATAAATATTCACAAATTCAGAACAATATTTTCTTTAAAGGTATCATTGTAAACATTTTTTCAATTTAAAGGACAGGCTGGTTAAAGGTTATTTAGTGCCATACAACTAATTGTTCTAAACCATTTAGTTCCATTAATTAAACGGGCATTAGCAGAGGCCACATCATAAATCAAAGAAGATCCAACATACAATTTTCTAGGTAACAAAGGTTATCCTAGTGTGAATCATAATGGTATTATGATACTCTGAGAAATGGTAATCGTATTGACGAACTTTTAAACAAATATGTAAATTAGCAACAATGATCTAATTATTCATTTCCTTCAGTGATCTGGAAGTCACAATGCATTATATGCAAATTACCATTTAACCCTTCAGTATTTATTGCACCATTGCCGTCTTGGATAAGATCTGTAAGAAAATTAATAGCTGTAGCTCTGTTTATTGTCAGATGTCACTTGGTAAAGAATTATGGGTGCACCATTAAATGTCACTGCGAGAAATCAAATATTTCCATATATAACAAGGTTAAAATGCCCTCTGCTGATGTCCTTATAGTATGCAAAAGGTAGATATGCCAAAAAGACACGTAATACATGAGATATAACCAGAGGAGTCACTGATAATGCAGGGTACAATAAAACGGCAGTACTACCCTAATCTGATCTTTATGTGAAATCAAAGTTTGACTGCGTTAATTAAAAAGCACCACCGATTTCTGCTTAGTTACCTTATCTTATACATAATATGAAATGTAATCAACAATTTTTGCTAACTCATACATCTGGTATATTTATAAAATAAGCTATACATTTAGATGAGATGGTGATGTACTGGCCTTATTTAGGCAACCGAGACTTTGTGAGCCAATGAAGTTCTATATATGGTTTGGGGCCAAAATTACAGTGTCACTGTACTGAGAAAATGAAATGATTTTTTTTTAACATGTAAAAAAAATTACATACACTATATTAGCAAAAGTGTTGGGACACCTGCATTTACACGCACATGAACTTTAATGGCATCCCAGTCTTAGTCTGTAGGGTTCAATATTGAGTTAGCCCACCCTTTGCAGCTATAACAGCTTCAACTCTTCTGGGAAGGCTGTCCACAAGGTTTAGGAGTGTATCTATGGAAATGTTTGACCATTCTTCCACATGCACATTTGCAAGGTCAGGCACCGATCTTGGACGAGAAGGACCTTGCTTTGTGCACCGGTGTGCAGTTCATTGGAACAGGAAGGTGCCATCTCCAAACTATTCCCACAAAGTTGGGACCATAAAATTGTCCAACATCTCTTGGTATGCTGATTTCTTAAGTATTCTCTTTACTGGAACAAAGGGGCCAAGCCCAACCCCTGAAAAACAACCTCAGAACATAATCCCCCTCCAACCAATGATTTGGACCAGTGCACATAGCAAGGTCCATAAAGACATAGATGAGCGAGTTTGGGGTGGAGGAACTTGAATGGCCTGCAGAGACCTGACCTCAGCCCAATAGAACACCTTTGGGATGAATTAAAGCATATAATGTGAGCCAGGCCTTCTCATCCAACATCAGTGCCTGACCTCACAAATGCGCTTCTCGAAGAATGGTCAAACAGTCCATAGACACACTCCTAGATATTGTGGACATCCTTCCCAGAATAGTTGAAGCTCTTATAGCTGCAAAGGGTGGGCCAACTTAATATTGAATACTTTGGACTAAGACTGGGATGCCATTGCGTGTAAAGGCAGGTGTCCCAATACTTTTGGTACTATAGTGTAGGTAAACACCTATCAAAGGCTCAAAGGGAGTGAAAATTATGACTTGGGCTTTAATGAAGCTATATATCCCTAAGTGAGCCACTGCCATGTTGGGACCTGCAGCTATATGCCTTGTGACTCAAGGGATTTGTTAACATCACATAAAGAGACTGTTTTCCCCTTTTCTCTATATAAAAGAGTATGTCTGTCATTGACTTGCATATAGATTTTGCAATAACTTGGAAAATATCTGTGTATAAAAATGCTTTGGATGGTACTCACTATCACATCTTACATAGCCCATTCTTAAGCAAATTGTCAAAATAGGGGGTTAAATAGGTAAAGTGTTTTAAGATTAATGAATGTAATTTGGCAGGTTGATACATTGATAGTCTACAACTTTAATTGATTAGGTTTTAATTAAAAAAGATAGAGTTTGATGTATAGGTAAATTATGTTGTTAATTGATTTACTTTAATTGAAAGGCTAGTCTGGTCTATTACTGTTTTTTAAGTTGATTTCTTATTTTGCCTTTATGATTAGACACACATAGAGAGAAACAGAAACACCAATTTAGGAATACACCCCACTTTGGAGCGTTTACATTTCCAATCTTTTTGAAGTGACTGTATAGGTATAGGTAACATAGTCAGAGAATAAAGTGCTGAATAAAACACTCTTTAACCCTTTCACTGCCAGGTCCGTACGCCGTACAGACCTAAAAAGTGTCCGCAGGTGGCCAAGTCCATACGCCATACGGACCTCATTTCTCCCTCTCCTATAAGCTTATGATCACTTCAATAACCATAAGCTTATATCAGAATTGTTCAACAGACTCTGCTGAACAATTCTATAACTCTGATCAGTGGATTACAACATGCTGATCAGAGTTATTAACCTCTAATGTGACCCCCCCATCCATGCCGCCGCTTCCCTGTCCCCAGCCACTCTGCCTCCCACCACTCCCTTTCATCTATAACTGCTCTCCCCACCCTCCTTTTCTCTGGTTCAAATATTTTATTGAAGAAACACAGGAAACAAAAACATTATAGTGGTTGCTTCAAGGTACCAGGGACAACCAAAGTTATACATGTATTTCCAAGGCAGTCAAAAAAAATAAAAAAGAATGGAAGGTTCTAGGACATCACCGACAAAACTGGCAATTGAAGAGGAAAATTAGGTCTGGTGAGAACCTGTCTAGGGATTAGCGGTGTCCTGGTGTAGAGAGATTAACATCATTGTTTCCATAGGAAAGAAGGGAAAAAAGAGAGAATAGGGGCCCCGCGAGGTGGGGGAAAGAAGAAATGGGGAGTAGATGGAAGAACAGAGGGGAAGAAAAAGACAGAGTGAGGGAGACAGGGTTGGGGAGGACCGGTCGCAAAGGGTCAAATGATCTACATATTGGACTGTAATGGGTAGGCAAGGTTATAGGACTGAGGTTCAGGGCTGGAACCGTGAGATGTCAAAGCCTGGGGGGGCGAAGTGAGTTAGCCAGGGGGTCCATATACGTTTGTGTTTGGGGAGCTTGTCTGTGACTATAGCTTCGATCCTGGCGTGGATCATGGCTTTCGTGATTCTATTTT
>BLSH010508284.1:182458-200175 GCA_018402905.1 Glandirana rugosa
GTGTAAGAAGAACACCATCTTTGACTTAGGTTGTCTGGGTCCATTCGTTCAAGTCAGAGGTTTTCCGTTCTCATTTTGCTCAAGACACTACCCAGACTCCTTTCGGAAATGTCAAGGAACAGACCGTTGAAAGTGGAAATGTAACGAGTGGTATGGTAGTAGTAATCCTTACCAGAAATGTTACTCAGGGTACCCGGTAAGTTAAGAAAGCCGAACGACCAGAAACTCGTCTTGTTCCAGAGGTTAAACCTCCAATCCCAAGTCTAGTCGTCGTTTTCAGAACTGAAGTCCTAATCACAACTCGAACCCGAACGATTTTTGAAATGTCCGGGTCCGGGTCCGTGCCACGGACACCCGAAAGTTCGGTACGGACCCGAACGTTACAGTCCGGGTTCGCTCAACACTAATCCTGAAGTCAAGACTTTTGCTGCTGATCTGAACCCTAACCTCCAAATTGGAGACCTTGTTCTGCTCAAAGACCAGCAAGCCGAAAGAATTGAATGGCCCATGGGACTCATTGTAAAGACCATTCCTAATGATGATGGTATGGTGAGCAATGTAAAGGTGAAAGTTGCCAGACAAGGAACTGTAAAGGCTTTCCTCAGACCCATCACAGAACTCGTTTTACTCTTGCCTTTTGGAGACTGAACTTGCTTACCTGGGTCTGTTGGATTCAGTTTCTACCACAAGAAGAATGTGCCTAGAACTTTAAGTGACAATTCTTCATGCCTTATTTAGTTATGCATATACATGCATGTTATTTTTGTCTTTCGGGTCTTCAAGACAACTGCAAATTGCACCATGGTTTATTTACATTGCATAACTACCGTTATGATATAACATAGTGGTATTTACAATACCAGACAGGGAGTGTGCTGTTACACTTATCATGTAAATATAATGCTATGCATAGTTATAGTAATGTTTATATAGTTGGTTATTACACTGCCATCTTGTGGTTGTTTTGGATTTTGCATTATCCTATTCTGTTTTCTAAGTGTGTTCCCATCCCATCTTCTGAGGTAATTACCCTTTCCTGGTGCACTCTGTGATGTAACTTCTTCTTTCTGTGTCCTCTCTCTGTCTCATGAGGAAGAAGATGGCCACGTATATCTAGGGCTCACACAATCTGCTCGCATCCTAGAACATATTACCATGTTTTGACCTGTAGATACCATCTCTCAACCATCTGCCACATTTGTTGTCTGCTGTACCTGCTATTTGCAATAAATGCACGCTTATGGAAAAACTGGTGTCTGGTGAGTTCAAGCTATCTGATAAAGACTGTCTGCAGTGATTATATCTGCTTATACAGGTCAGGCATAGAGGTCTCTGCAAGGTATAAGTCACTATTACAACAGTTGGAGTCAGAAGCCCCAAAATGTCATTAGTTTAGTTTAGTTTAACCTTCAATAATGGGTCTAGAATTATTGATCACACTTTGGCATGCATGGTGATACGCAACATATGTAGTGCAACTGATATTTTCGCATGTAGGCGTCCACTACGTTTGCATTAGGGATGGGCCGAACACCCCCCCCCCCCGTTCGGTTCACACCAGAACATGAGAACAGACAAAAAATTTGTGTGAACATTCGAACACCGTTAAAGTCTATGGGACCCAAACATGAAAAACCAAAAGTGCTCATTTTAAAGGCTAACATACAAGTTATTGCCATAAAAAGTATACGGAGACCCCGGTACTGCCCTAGGGGACATGTATCAATCAATGCAAAAAAAGGTTTTTAAGTCAATCATTTTTTCAGTAGCAGTAATTTTAATAATGCTTAAAGTGTGGCTATAAAATGAAATATTCCTTTAAATAATGTGCTTGGGGGGTCCTCTTAGTATGCCTGTAAAAGGGCACATCTCTGAGATGTTTAGAACAGTGCCACTGCAAAATGACATTTGTAAAGGAAAAAATGTCATTCAAAATAACTTGCGGCTGTGATATAGTGCCGGCTTCTGGCAATATAGATAGAAATCAGTGAAAAAATGTGCATGGGCCCCACCCCCAGTGGATTTTAAGGGGAACCCCACGCCAAACTTAAAAAAAAGTGACGTAGGGTCCTTCCTAAAACCCAAACCAGACCCTTATCCGAGCATGCAACCTGGCCAGCAAGGATGGGGGGGCGGGCGAGCTCCCCCCTGAACCATACCAGGCTACAAGCCCTCAACATGGGGAGTATTGGTGCTTTGGGGCAGGGGGACTCTGTGCTCCCCACCCAAAAGCACCTTGTCCCCATGTTGATGGGGACAAGAGCCTCTTCCCCACAACCCTGGGCTGCGGTTGTGGGGGTCTGCGGGTGGGGGAGCTTATCGGAATCTGGAAGCCCCCTTTAATAAGGGGGCCCCCAGATCCCGACCCCCCCATGTGAATTAGTATCGGGTACGTTGTACCCCTACTAATTCACCAAAAAGTGTCAAAAAAGAAAAAACCACAGTAGACAATTAGAGAGAAGTCCTTTATCAAAAAAGAAAAAAGAAATAAGTGCCCCCCGTTGTAATCCATCATCAATCACAGCACGTGATGGACCCGAAAAAAAAAATCAACAGCTCCTCCTCCATGGGAGGGCTCCCCCCCGACTGAGCTCTCTTTGTTTTGATAGTTTATTTATGGTCAAGGGCGGGGCCACCCAGTGACGTAACTGAGTGACCCGCCCCTCTGATATCACATGATGTTAGGAGGGGAGGCGGGTACACCCTCTACGTCACCAGGTGGCCCCGCTCTTGACTATAAATAAACTGTCAAAACACAGCAAGCGCAGACGGCGGCAGCCCTCTCATGCCGTCATCATGGGGCGCCATTATTATGGGGTTTTCCGCGGTGTGCGAAGTTGCAGTGAACGCCCCATAATGTTCACAATTCAATGAACGGGCGAACACCCGATGTTCAAGTTGAACTTAAGTTTGACTCAAACTGCTGGCCCATCCCTAGTTTTTGTTTATATTCAGACAAGCGTTTTTAAGGGCTTGGGTGTAACTCCCATCTTTTACATTTTTTTTTACTAAATTTTTTTTTTATCAAATAGAGTGCAGATTGCGCTCCATAACATTCTTCCCTAGCCGTAATAGCTGGGCACAGTGATACCAGGACCTGAAAATTATGTCTTACACGTTGCTTCAGAGTCAGAAACAGGAAGTGGAAATCAGCAAATGGATGTTTGTTGCACTCCCTCCCCTCTATCTGACAGCACTACTGGTCTAAGGTCCACCAATATGTGCACGAAGCCCAGGAAAGATGGTGGGGGCATATGCAGAAGGGGCCCTGCAGTAATGAAGCCGCCAGATTACTTCCATCTGACAGCTGGTTTATCAGATTTACATACACTATGGCATATGCTGATGGCAGTGAAAGCGTTAGAGTACAATGAAAGGCTCCCATATGACATGCATGCTATGTCCCAAATTATGTTTCTATGCAATGCACAGGCCTCATAAAATAACAAAAAAAAAGTTTTACTTTCCTGACTGATATATATTATCCTTAATTTTTGTCTCCCATGCTCCCTCTCCCAGATACTGCAGATCACAATGGGAGGGTTTAAGCAACAGAGACAGTGCTGTCAATCCAGACAGCAGTGGGTAGAACTAGGTATGGCCAGGTGCTGACTGACAATCTACAGTCTTGTTAATCAGCAGGGGCAATACTGATAGCCATGTCCCCTGCAACATTTCTCACACCACTGTAGTACAAGCAGACACAGTCTGCATGAGAGTAGCAACTGAATTCAGAAGCAATGCATCATGTCATTCCATCACAAGAAGCTGCATTAGGTGGGCTTAACTGACAGGCTTGGCAGGTACTTGTGGGAATTTGCAAAGGGACTAAGAGCATTGTTACTGCAGTTCATATTTTTTATAATTGTATATTTATTGGGTTTACAAAACAAAATACAGAGAAAAAAAAGAAAAATCCAGTTGACATAGTACAACAATGAGATGTAGGTACAGGTATATATCATTATGGGCAGTTTGAAGCATGAGTAACTGGAGAAACAAACATGGGAAGCATAAGTATGGTATACGAGCTTAGATATGGGGATGGGCCAGCCAGAAAGCAAGCACATTACATCTGGGATCAAAATCACATATTATCGCTCAATGGATAAGCCATATAAAACTACTCCAATGAGAAACCGCAGGATGGAGGGGGGAGGGCACACCAGGGCATTGAAAGGTATAACACAAATATACAGTATGTATGGGTTATTAGGAAGACAGTAAAAATAAGAAAAGAGGTAGTTATTCTGGGATTTGAGAGGTTGACTCCAAACTGAACTGAGAATCATCCCCCAAATCCCAGACCTTTGAGAATTGGGATAAAGAATCATGTACAACTGCCAGCAAACACTCCATCCTACAAATCTGGGCTACGATTTATAACACTTGGGAGTATGCAGGAAGATTAGAAGATAGCCAACATAGAGGTATAGCCCTTTTTGCAGCTAGTAAGATAAATGCAACCAATTTCTTGGCATGTCTAAAAATACCTGGGACTGGGAGGCCCAACAAGTAATGGAAAGGGTCCTGTGGGAAATCCATCCGAAGAAGGTTTTGAAGAAGAGATTTCACTGAAGCCCAGAACAGCCGGATCCCGGAACATTCCCAAAAAATGTGGTAATGTGTACAAGTGGCCTTATGACATCTCCAACATCAGCCAAGAAACTTAGGGGTCATACCTATGAAGACCCTCTGGAGTTTTGTACCAAAAAAGAAGAATTTTGTAGGCTGTCTCTATCTGCTCCACACAAATCAAAACCTTAGAAACAGAGTCCCATATTTTCTGCCAGTGTGGGAAAGGGGAAATTCCTGCCTGCATCCAGGGGTATATTCTACTATAGGATAGACTATCCAGAATATCTGGATTAAATAGTATGTTCAGAAGAAGCGGTCATGTGGAAGAGATAGAACATTTTTTCCAAATAGAGAGGGTAAATATCATTGGACCCAAGCATAGCCTCCGCAGTTGCATCATATATGTACTTAGATCTGACCAAAGCATAGCACAGGAATGTACAGGGCAGGAAATATCCAGTTCTATCTCCGACCATTTGCTAGAGGCATAACGAGTCGACCAGGAAGTAACCGCTCTAAAGGTGTGTAGCATAATTGTATTAGTTCATATTTATTAATGTCAGGCTGTACCTATGAATACACTGGGTTGTAAACTTTAACATAATGAGTGAATTTAGCTCAATAAGTTAAAAATTAGAGAATAGTATACAAATAAGTATAACTAACTGACATTACATTTTGGTTAAGTGTAAACCCTATATTAGTATCACTTGTATCAATCCTATACTTACTTTGGATTTTTGTAATCATGATCAATAGAAAATACCTTAATGATATAGTTACTCTTAGTTATTTTCATAGGAAATTTTGTATATATCCGTAGGTTATTTGTAGTATTCATTTTTTACGAATATACACACTAATCTGGTAAAATAAAACAATATTATTTCTTTATCCATTTGTCTAATTTTAATAAAATATGCAGAGTGTTTATTAAGGCCTTATTCACACTGCAGTTTTTCTAAACGCCTTTCTCCTGGCAGGAGAAAGCAGTGTTAAAAACATGCCAAAAGCATTTAAACACTTCAAGCTCGCCAAGCTTTTTGGCATTCATTCATTTTATTGGCAAGAATAGTAATTTATTTAAATAATTAATTAACACTCAAGCGCTAAATGTGCCTAGTGCTTAGGCACCTTTAGATGTTTAAATACTCCTTTCCTGAATGCACTGTCCCTGGGTTTTTACTGCCTCTAAATGCCCCTGTTTCTAAACGCCTGTAAATGCCTATGTGCGTATGGACACAGACTAGCACAGAGGGATGTTTATAGGCAGGAAAAAAACACTGAATGCCCTTTAAAAGCATTTTTTTGACACCTACTGTACATGAGGCCTTAAAGAACCAAACAAAAGGCTTATATGTCATGAAAGCATAATGTAAAAATCATTTTGAGGGTGGGCGTGGCCAAGCGCGGACCGAGATGGCCGTGTAGTGAAAGAGCTCCCAGCATAGAGACTACTTCAGTGACATCCACAGCTTCCCAAACTGCCAACAGAGGACCAGGACCGACTGCCTATACCCTCTACATAGCACCCTCATGACAAAGAGGATGAATTTCCACTCGTTCCCACAGAAGCTGACGGACTTCTACCCATCCTCCTTGGCCGCACACAGTCAGCAGGATGGCGGCAGCTATAGATACGAAGTTCTCACGCTGGACCCAGCTGAGGTGCTGCTGCAATCTCTGCATAACGGCACAAAGGGAACGACTCCCGCCTTACAAAAACAAGGTGAACAGACTCCGCCCACAGCCCTACCACCCACGGCCCCACCAAGAGTAAGAAGTGCAGGCAGGAGGGGGAAGAGGGGCCCACGTGAAGCAGGCCTAGGCCTAAGTCACACTCCCGCCTCGCCGCCGCTGGAAAATTTCCCATCATCCCAGCAACTGGCTTCACTAGGGGATATAAAAGACATGCTCCTCTCTCTCCGCAACACCCTTCATTCATATATGACACATATGATTGCAGGGGTGTCATGATCGGTCAACGAACTCGCCATTAGAGTGGCACAAGCGGAGGAAAAAATTGGAGACCTTTGTCATGCACACAATGACCTGATTGATTCCTTCAATGACCACGACACCGAAATTCAGAGAATCAATGCTAAACTCGCCGATCTCGAAGAAAAGAAATAATATTAAATTTAAGGGGATCCCTGAGGATGTAAATGACGCCATACTAATGGAGTTTATACAACAATTGATGGCGGAGCTGGTACCCGACATCAGCCAAAGGGAACTCATGATTGACAGAGCACACCATCTCCCAAAACCAGCGTTCCTTCCTAACACTGTCCCGAGGGACACCCTGGTTCGAATTCACTTTTACAACACAAAAGAGAAGGAGATGAAGGCCGCCAAGAGCAACCCCACACTATCTGAGAAATTTGCCGGCATTGCCCTCTACCCTGCAGCCACTATTCGCACCAGGAAGCAGTTCCTCACGCTAACAAAAGCACTCCGCAACCACAATATTCCCTATCAGTGGGGACGCCTGACTAAATTGCTGATTACTAAACAGCACAAAACCTATACAGTCTTCTCCCTGGAAAAGGGCATCAAACTTCTCAAAGACTGGAAAATGCTGCCTCTAGACACCCCCGAGGGGGAAAAACGCCCGCCCACGAGAGATAGATATGGACTGGTCTTGAATATACTACAATCAACCGACCTCATTATTCGGGACTTTTAAAACACAGTCCAGCCCGAGCTCCTTTGCAGGCCAATACAACTTGGCTTATGGTTTACCCACCCCAACTATGTCTAACCGATAGCACAACCCTTTCCCCCCACTTGTTAGCAACATCTAGATGCCCATCGTTACTGGACTTTATTTCCAGGTCCTTTTTTACCCTCTACCTGTTTGTCCAGTTTTTTCTACTACTACGTCTTTCACTAAGCAACAATATGTACTGGACTTTTGATGTCTCACAACCAACGCCGCAAACTATCCACACCTTGCACCGAATCCTAAATGCCAATGGGCACTACAATGAAACACACAGCAACATGTTACTTCACATTAATCTCATGCCTCAAATGGACAGCATCTTGGAAATCGAATGGATGGAATTCCCCCATGGCTTTTAACATAATCTCATATAATGTACAAGAACTTAACAGCCCTTTCAAGATAAGCGCCCTGAATAAAGAACTCAGAACTTTATGAGGCGACATCCTATTCCTTCAAGAGACGCACTTTGCAAAAAACAGAGTACCTCATCTTTACCTGAAAAATGTCTCTACCATCTACACAGCATGCTCCGAGAAAAAAAAAGCAGGAACTTCCAACTACTTTCGCTACAAGAGGACATATATTAATATGTAAGATTAATGAAACTGTATATACGCTTGTAAATGTTTATACTCCAAATGTCAGACAAATTTCCTTTCTGGTTAAACTACTAAAGAAAGTCTCCACCACCAAGCAGGGTTTTCTGCTTATCGGGGGAGACTTTAATGCAAATCCAAATCCCAAAGGAAAATTTGCAGTTTAAACAAATTTCTGCATGACCACGGTTTGTTTGACGTATGGAGGACTCAACATACCAGTGAAAAAGATTATAGTTTTTTTTCGGTAGTGCATCACACATACACCCGAAAAGATCTTTTTCTAACCAATCAATGCGCTCTTCCACACATGACATCATCTACAATAGGGACAATATCCTGGACGCCTCAGCTAAACTTAGTTGCCTGCGATTTGGAGAATGAACATCTACTTACTCTCAACACAAGAAACTGAAAAGGCCATAGACGAAGCCCGTAAATTATTTTTTTCAATTAATGACACGCCCACCATAGACAAATTTTCGTTTGGAACATGCATAAAGCCTATACGAGAGGCATATTCATTAAACAGTGCTAGAGCAAAAAAACAGCGAGACTCAAAAATGAAACACATTACCCAAAAAATTTGTGACCTAGTAGAAACTAATAAAAAAACCCTACCCACCAAATATCTCTAGAACTCCTTCAACTGAGAATCTCCCTCCTACTCCTATACCAATATGAAAAGCAAACCAAAACAATGCGGGCACAGTTTTACGCCTTCAACAATAAAGCAGGAGCATTTCTGGCAAAACGAGTTAAAGGTATGCGCATAACTAGTAGAATCCCACATATGATCCATGAGAAAATGGGCAATAAGGCTACAGCTCCTAAAGATATGGCAGAGATATTTAGAACATATTACACTAGCCTATATGATCTGAAAGCTGATCCACAAACGCCCCAACCTACCACAGATCAAATTCAGGCCTTCCTTAATCCACTAAACCTTCCTAGCCTGACTCCAGCTCAAATATCAACAATTTCCCAACCCTTTACAGTGACTGAAATTAAAAAAGTAATTTCAAAACTACCCAAATCTAAAACACCAGGTAATGATGGATTCCCCAAAGAATATTACCAAAAGTTTGTGGACACCCTGACCCCCTACCTAGGTAATCTGTATAATACAGCAATGACCAGAGGACAATTCCCTAAGGAAATGCTGCAAGCAATAATAACCACTATACCCAAACCAGACAAAGATACTTCCCTAACCGAGTAATTTTAGACCGATATCCCTCCTAAACTCTGATATAAAAATTTATGCCAAAGCACTAGCACTGAGACTTTTAGACATACTTCCCAATCTAATACATCCCGATCAGGTAGGATTCATTAAAAGCCGATAAACCCCAGATGCCACAAGAGGAATCCTAACTATTCTTAAATATGCAGGGCCCACAATATTATTGGCATTAGACACGGAGAAGGCGTTTGATCGGGTGCACTGGGGGTTCCTAGAGGCAGTCCTTAGAAAGCTTGGCTTCTCGGGCCAAATATTACAAGCTATCCTAGCATTCGACTCATGCCCATCAGCAAAAGTTCTGACTATGGGAACTCTATCTACGGAATTTATGATTACCAACAGTACAAGGCAAGGCTGCCCATTATCTCCGTTGATATTCACACTACTAATGGAACCCCTGGCGCACTCAGTCCGCTATTCTCAAATAGTGAAGGGGATACAAATCAGCCACACTCACAAGAAAATCAGATTGTTTGCAGACACTTGCAGAATACTTCCAGAACTAAATGCAATACTCCATAAATTCTCAGAAGTCTCATGGTACAAACTCAATGAAAATAAATCTCAAATTCTAGGCATTAATATATCATGGGCATTAAAACAAAAATGAATGACCCGCTACCCCTTCTCATGGTCTGATACTTACATTAAATACCTAGGCATCAATATACCTGCCACATCAGAAAACATGTACAAATACAATTTTCAGATTTTCTTAGATAATCTCCCCAAAGAACTTGCCACCCTATCCAAAACAGAACTCCTAGTCACAGGGAAAGTCCAATTATTTAAAATGATTACTCTCCCCAAGCTGCTTTATATGTTCCGCACCATTCCTATCCCCATACGTCAACACTTTTTCTGCAAAACCAGATCCCTGCTCACCAACTATATATGGAAAAACAAAAAACCTAGGTGTGCTAACTCAATACTAACCAAACATTGGAGTCTAGGGGGCTTGTCACTGCCTGACATTCACCTCTATTATCTGGCCGCACTCTTAGACCATAAAAAACACTGGTGGAACCCAAACCCCCAGAAAGTGTGGTCTCTACTAGAGCAGCACTTACTACAAACCCGTCACTCCAAGATTCAAATTATGCATGCCCTACAACAAAATCATCTTATTAACTCACCCTACCGGCTATTCAGGCTACCACACGAGCCCTCAATATCCTAGCTAAACATAAACCTTCTGACAGGAGCATAAGGAAGGTCCCACTTCCCATAGAGCTTTCAGAATACCACATCCCAAATTTGTGATTGGATACCTGGGAAAAATGTGGGATTCATACCACACATCAATTAACATAGGATGGGAAACTCCTCCCCTTTGATGAGCTTCAATCTCAGTTCAAACTTCCAAATTCAGAATACTATCGCTATATCCAGCTAACTCACCTCATAGGAAAGAAAAGATCTCCTCTGTCCTAGCATTAGATGAGGATATATATCAATACTACGACCCTTCTAGCCAACGCAAAGGAATCTCTTACTTCTACAGCAAATTATGCGACCATTACAACTTTACCAAAACATCCACAATGACTAAATGGGAACGTGTCTTAAATCAGCAATTCACGGAAGCCCAATGGCAAGCAGCCCTCTTTTGGACGCACAAATCTACCCTATGCGCAGATCACTGGGAAATGTACCAGAAAATAATACATAGATAGTATTACACCCCATACATCCTCTCAAGAATATCACCCAATAATGCAAATAAATCTTGGAGAAATTGTGATTCTATAGGCTCACTAATCCATATATTATGGTATTGTAAGTCCCTCACATCTTTCTGGAATCAGATATTTAAACTAATTTCAGAAATTAACTTAGCGCCCATCTTACCAAAGGCAGAACAAGCACTCCTACACCTCCAAATAAAGTCGATCCATATCAAAGCTAGAGTCACAATTTTTCACATACTTTTAGCAGCTAAAAGACAGATATTGAGAAACTAAGGCTCTTCAGACCCTCTGAATATGTCTGATATAATCAGAGAAGTGAATAGGAGCTGATCTCTAGAACATACATTCGCCCTATAAACTATGCCTTACGAAAGTACAATAGCAACTGGTCTTCGTGGTTAGCACATCCTTATTCAACCAGGGCATGAAGAATGTTGAACTGTTGATATTGATATACTATAGTTAAGTTTTAGTCTGAAGATTATATAAGTGCCTGTAACTATGTAGGAAGTGGGGATCTCTGCCTTTCCCCCTCTTTAGACACAGTATGTTCCCATTGGGGTGTCTATGGGGGGCGACGGGGTTCCTTCTTCCTGTGCTGTATATATATATACACAGCACATAGGCATAGAAAATGTATGATTTCTTTGGCTTTGTAAAACTGGACTTTTCTCCATCCTACGAGACAATAATGTCATATAGAAAGACGTATGCTATAAATGTTATTTTCTACACCTGAATTCCTGTAATTTGTTAAAATTCAATAAAAAATACTGAAACATAAAAATCATTTTGATATGTCAAGCAGTTAAAAAGTTATCATATGCGGTGAACATGCTGTGAAGATTTAGCATGAAGGATAGAACCTTCAAGGATTCAATCCACTTACCGACTCAAAAGTCTTTAAATACTTTAAGTCCCACTTTTTAAAAAATAAAGTTTCTTAATGGCAGGTTTCCCATACAGGGGTATCCACATCACATCAATACAACAGAAATTGTTCAGCCTCCTGTCTCACTATGACCTACTCAGGCCTTCAGTCTTTTTCCCACAGACAAATTCAAAATCCAACTCAGCCTCCTGGCTATTGAATTGCCCAGCTTGGACTGTACAAGCTCTCCACCTCTTGCAGAACTGCTTCTTCCTATACCAGACAGTGTCCCGAACTCTCATCAGATAGCAGTCTGGATCAAATGCCTGTCCTTGAGGCTGAACAGGCCAGCATACAGACAAACACTCCTAGTACTTTTGTCCATTCAGACACACAACTGCTCCCTGCAGTGAACTTTCCTGAGGAGGGAAAAACCCTGGCTGCTATACTGACTTACCCGTTTGTGGAGAAAGCAACCACCTAACAAACATTCCAACACACACTTAAGTGGCAGGACATCTGCCTATCGAAACAGACACTTGGACTGTAAAATATACTTTGGTCATGAAAAATACAGGTTCTACTGAATAAAAGAGGGTTATATAAAGTCTATTGATTGCAGTGATTTTTACATAATGTAGTACAGTTAAGAAGCCCAAACTAGCAGTTCATGTTTCAATTTAGGAGAGCTTCTTTATTTTTCAATGTTACATCTTGCAGCACATTGGTAAGTAGATTCTGTTTCTATTATTCTTTCGTATAAGAACAAGTGAAGTTTGAATGGGTCTTGCTAACTAGTGTAGCGGTGTCCCCGACCCCTAGAGGCCTAATGGTGACTTTCAGTGTTAGGCAGAGCTGACATCCTTCTTCCTAATATGGGTTACTAGGCATGGTGGGTGTAATGCAAGTTGGAAACATGGGCAGCAGTCACTTTTTGAATGCAAGAAAAAGAGATTCATTGTCTCTTGAACCAAACTGGTGGATAGAGGGTTAGGGCCAAGATACCCTTATGCAGATGCAACAGCATTGGCAGACTCCGAGACAAAATAAATAGGCAGGCAGCTATACAGGTTGAGGGCCTTTAAAGTAGAACTATGGGCAAAACTTTTTTTTTTTTTTCATTTTGGATAGCGTGAGGGAGGGTTACTCTACTCTGAGTTCTGGAGACCACACTTACAAAAAGATATTGATAAGATAGAACAAGTTCAGAGAAGGGTAACAAAAATGGTGAAAGCTCTGGGGGATAAAACATATGAAGAGCGACGTCAGGAACTTAATATGTACAGTCTGGAGGAAAGAAGGGAGAGGGGAGACATGATTGAAACCTTTAAATACATCAAGGGGGTGAATAAGGTTCAGGAGGGCAGTCTTTTCAATATGAAACCAAAATCAAGAACACAGGGACATGACCTCAAACTAACTGGGGGGAAGTTCAAAACGAATCTTAGAAAGTATTATTTTACTGAAAGGGTGGTTGATGATTGGAATAAACTACCAACAGAGGTTGTGAGACAGTCAACAGTAAATGGCTTCAAACATGCTTGGGATAATCATACATCTATAGTCAGACAACAAGGTTAATGTAAAAAAAAAAAAAAATTAAAAATAAATAAATAAATAAAAAGGGCAGACTCGATGGACTACTCAGTCTTTTTCTGCTGTCACTTTTCTATGTTTCTATGTTATAACCCCTGTCAGGTTTTCTTCCACCGTCTGTGTCCCATTGCGGAAATTTCCATTCACTTCCTGTCCCGTAGTCAAACAGGAAGTGAGAGGAAACCCCTGAAAATTAAGGGAATCCCTTGGGGACCCTCAGGTCACCAGAACTAGTGTCCCCATTGGAAGATTTTCCTTTTGGTTACTTTTCTGGGGACAACCCAAAATTTGTCATTCTCTTTTACTTTCACTTTCAATGATAATGGTAAACAGGACAAATAGAGAGGATGAATCTCCTTAACAGGGGCACAGACAGCAATTAACACAGAGAGGCAATCAAATCCCTCTCAACTCTATCCCAAACAAAAAAATAAGTTTTGCCTTTAGTTATACTTTAAGTTGGTTGCAGCAACTGTACCTGTAGAACTGCTCCTTCTGTTTTCTTTGTTTTGTTTTTTTGGTTTATTGTTTTTTTTCTATACAGTACTACATGACATGTATCTATTCTGGTCTGCAGTGACACCAGTTTCTCTTGTGAACATTTAGAAGTGGATAAACTGGAATGATACATTTTCCTATTCTGTAAATTGTTTGATGTGCGCTGTGTCATTGCAAATGTTTATACATGGCCTCCCTACTCGCCCAAAGTGCTCCAGCTACTTGCAAAAAAATTATTTAAGCATATGCCTCTACCTGTATTGGTTATAGGAGACTTTAATAATGTCTTTGATGTAGCCCTAGATAAGCTCCCCTCTACTAAATCCTCAGTTCGGGGTATATTAACCCCATTTTGTAATTTCTCTAGGGAGCTAGGCCTTTATGATCTTTGGCGTATTGAAAACCCCACTGAGCTTCAATATACTTGTCACTCTAAAACCCACAATTCTCTTTCTTGTATAGACCTAGCTTTGGGTTTTGCTGAAATCCTCCCTTACATTACTTCTACTGATATACAGGCGAGAGGAGTCTCTGATTATTTTCCACTAGTGATATCTATTACCATAAGCCCCATTCTCTGTTTCCTGCCCATAGATCCATCCAGGATGCCCTTACTTATTTCTTGAATATTAATATTAATACAGCACTGCCATTATTGGCACGGGATGCATTGAAAGCATATCTCCGTGGTCTGCTTATTAAAGAGATTAACACTATTAAAGCTGCAGGTAGACGTGAAGTGGATCAGGCAAATATGTTGGTACTTGATTCTGAAACCTCTTATGTTCAGGACCCCTCCTCCAATAATCATGCACATTGGTTGGAAATGCAATCTAGATTGCAACAATTTTTGTCAAAAAGGGCACATCAGAAGCATTTTTTTCAAAAGTGACTGTCATGGACAGAAGGAGAGCAAAATGGTAAGTTACTAGCTAGCATCATCCGTTCCCAATCCGCTACTCCTTATATGGGACCTATAAAGGCTAGTACAGACCAAATTCACACTAATGCTGTTGATATTTTGGAGATTTTTAAATCTTTTAATCAACAGCTGTACTCCTCTTAAGCTAATTTTACTGTTGTTGAATCACAACAGTTTTTTTTATTGTATTACCCTTTTTAAGAGATTAAGGAACAGCTGCTAGTCTCCCTAATGGTAAAGCACCAGGTTTGGATGGGCTACCCAATAAGATCTACTGTATAAACAACAGTATGGTGAGATTATTCTGCCTGTTTAATTAAATACGTTTAAGGAAGTATATTCCTTTGGTTCTAGGTATCACCACAATAGTTGCTTCTGCCATGGAAGGAGGTTCCATGGCAGAAGCAACTATTGTGGTGATACCTAAAAAAAGACAAAGATCATTTATATCCAGACTCATAGAGACCAATATCACTGCTTACCAGTGAGGTAAAGATTTTTGCAAAAGTACTCGCTAATAGATTAAACAAGGTAATTTCTAAAATAATACACCCAGATCAAACGAGCTTTATGCCTAATCTTTCCACTGCAATTAACTTTAGGTGTACTTTCTTAAATAATCAGACTCCAACCAATGCATCTAATAGTTGAGCTCTTCTTTCACTTGATGCTGTCAAACCATTTGACAGTATTGAGTGGTGTTATATAAGGGAAGATTATAAAAAATTGGGTTTGGAGATGTTTTTGTACCTGGGTTAAATTGTTGTATACTTCACCAAAGGCTTCGGTCCGGATCAATGGCGTGCAGTCCTCTCTCTTTCCTCTTTATTGTGGAATTAGGCAGGGCTGCCCTCTGTCGTCGCTTCTATTTGCGGTCACGATAGAGTCATTGACGACTTTGTTAAGACAGACTTCAGAAGTGTGTGGCTTTTACAGGAAAATGCATGAGAAGAAGGTAGCTCTTTACGCTGATGATATACTTCTTTCTCTCTCTGATACGTACACATTCCTTTCCTCTGCAATGTCTCTCATTGTGGGGTTTGGTATGTTTTCAGGGTTTAGAATTAACTGGGACAAATCTGTACTGCTTCCACTTGACCTGCTCTCTGATTTATATTTTTCTACATTGTCCCAGTTTAAAATTGTTTCTCAGTTTAAATACCTAGGAGTACAGATTACCAGCTGGATACCGGATTACTTCCCCCTGAATTTAAATCCATTATTTATTACATTTAACTCTCAATGGTCTGTATGGTGTAAATTACCATTATCTTAGCCAGCAGCACCAACTTCCACAAGTTGATCTGGATACCCCAACTAGTATACTTTTTACATAAATCGCCCTGTTGGATCCCACTCAAGTATTTTAGGAAGATTAATGCAGTGTTTAGAAATTTGATCTGGCGAAAGAAAACTACCAGGATTAATTACATTTTGCAATATTATAAAGAGCAGGGGGGCTGTCTGCTCCTAACCCATGGGTGTATTTCCTTGCTGCTCAGCTTCAGCATATTGGGGTGGGGGAGGCACTTTAACATGCTTTCTTTTTTGCTTAAAGGTAAAAATCCATTACAGATGATTGACACTCCTACTATTCTTAAAGTGCAAACTGCACATCCTACAATAAAATTGATGCATAAGGTATGGCAAACAGTTAAAAATCTTTTGGAAATCATTGGATAGACCAGATATACTCCACTTTGGTCCAATGACACATTGGTGGAACTTTCTCAGCTGGAAGGCTTTTTGAAGTGGGAGAGAGCAGGAATCACAGCTCTGTATCAGCTTTATTTTGATGGAACCTTAAAATCTTTTCAACAATTGTATTCAGAATTTAACTTGGAACAGCATTGGTTTTATCGATATTTACAATTACATCACACACACTTCATGCACAGGGCTTGATTCCATCTACTTCCTTTGCCTCAACACCTTTGCTTGATATACTTGCCCAGGCTGAAGCTACTAAGGGGCTCATCTCATTGGCATACACAGAGTTGTCAACATTTCTTCTTAAGTTTCCTTTTCCATGTAAGCACAGATGGGTGGAGGATCTGGGTCCCCTCACCCATGAGCTTTGGGATGAGGTGTTGCAGAATAGTCAGATTATTTCACATTCTCCATCCCACAGAGCAATACAGCTCTTGATTTTGCATAGAGTGTATCGTCCACCAGAATTTTTGTATAAGGTAGGCTGCAGGGAGAATTCACATTGTGCTAGATGTGGCCATACTCATGGTAATCTTATACACTTACTGTGAAGATCGTGTTTTCTGCTACTACAATGCGCTATTTCACTTACCTATTATATGATATACCGGGGGTACTACCCCTAGAAACTTCAAAATTTGGGCCATGCAGTGTGTTATTGTTTATTTTAATACTGTGTATATGTATATGAAATTTATGGATGGGGAACTTGTATTATGTACTGTATGAATTTTTATTTATAATCATGGTTTACCTGATTGGATCACGTGTGTATGTTTAACTGATGATTACTCAATAAATTCATTTACTACCTCAATCGACTTATATCCATCAGTATTACATTCAGACCACCACATCCTCCATTTAAAGTCCCACCCTTTTGTCCGATTGCACATTGCAATTTTTATATATCACTTACTGTGAAGATGCCCAAAGCTTAGGTGTTACTGGCAGGGGGTTATTTCAACTTTAAATGATTCATATGTTCTAGACAACAAAGACTCTTATGCAAGGATGCTGTTCATAGACTTTAGTTCAGCATTTAACATGATTGTCCCTCAGCATCTGTTTGAGAAGCTGAGCATACTGGGCCTGTACACCTCCCTCTGTAATTGGATTCTGGACTTCTTGACTGGGAGACCTCAGTCAGTCCGGATCGGAAACAGCATCTCCAGCACCACCACACTGAACACTGGAGCCCCTCAGGGCTGTGTGCTCAGCCCACTGCTGTTCACTCTGCTGACCCATGACTGTGTAGCAATGCACAGCTCGAAT
>BLSH010508284.1:200279-223192 GCA_018402905.1 Glandirana rugosa
GCTACTAGAAGAGTCGACAGAAGTAATAGGAGACATCCCAGAACGCTAGGCTCTGCCACGTTAAAGGTTTGGTCCGTCACTACGTCGACGAGTCCTACGAGAGTTACCAGGGAGACACCTTGTACCAGTCTTACCCCCCTCTCTCCGCTCGAGAGGAGTCGGAAGAGCCTTTCATTTCTGCAACGACCCGAAAAAACCACTACCTCGACCACAACTCACTGGTCCACTTTAATAGGCGGTTCACTTGTGGTTCCTTAAACCACGAGAACTGCTAGAGGTGACTTCTAGGGGGCTACTAGTCACCTCTTACCAGTGTGACACAAGAGGACTTCAGTTGTTGGTGCTGCATCACTGCCTGGTTTGGAAATTGCACCGTCTCGGATCGCAAGACCCTACAGAGGATAATGAAGACAGCTGAGAAGATCATCGGAGTCTCTCTCCCCTCCATCATGCCCATTTACACCACACACTGCATCCGCAAAACACACAGCATTGTGGATGACCAAACACACCCGTCACATGCACTTTTTACTCTCCTACCATCAGGGAAGCGGTTCCGAAGCATTCGGGCAGCCACATCCAGTCTGTGCAATAGTTTCTTTCCTCTAGCCATCAGGCTCCTCAACAAATAGCTGAACGGAACTCTGTGTGACTGATCTGCACAAACCGGACTCAACATCATCATTCACTACCACTCACACCAATTCACTAACACAAAAAATGTTTACATGCTGTTTTTTTTGAACATCTTCCAGGATCACTGCCATTTGCTATTTTGCATAAATATTCTGTCCACAATTTTTCCTGTCACTGTTCACTTTACCTTTTTTGCTGCTGTAGGTTTTAATCTGAAATAGTATTGTTTACATTTTCTTCTACTGTGCAATCTGAAAGAGTATGGTTTACATTTTCTGCTACTGTGCACCTTATCTGGTTAGGACAGGTTTACTGGCGGAGCTATTTTGTGCTTTGTGTATTGTTCCACACTGCCCTGTGCTGTCCTGCACTGTCTTGTGTGTCTTTCTGCACTGTTTGCACCAGTTGCACACATGCACTTTATGTGGTGAGGACCTTTCTACTGGTTCTGTGTTTCTGTCTGTCTCTGTGACTGTTGTTTAGGATGTTGTATGTAGCACCTGGGTTCTGGAGGAACGTTGTTTCATTTACACTATGTACTGCATCAGCTATATATGGTTGAAATGACAATAAAAGCTTCTTGACTTGACTTGTTACTTCCCTAACCCTTGACCTTATTTTAATATATCTGGGGATATGTTGAAAACATTGTACTCAAAGTTAACTGTTGCAGTTTTAAGATCTCTTTTTATTGCACAAAAACTGATTACTTCACGATGAGTATCCTCTACTCCGCCATCATTAGATGAGTGGAAATCTGAAGTGAATAAATATATTCTGTTTGAGAAATATATGTACCTCTCTCACAATGCTGCACATAAGTTTGCTGCAATATGGTATAGTTGGATAGACGAGATAGGCCTGTCTATTACTCTTTGTTGAGTTGCTCTCATTTCTATGTGTGGGGTATTTATTAGTTTGCCAAGTATGTTAGAGGGGTAAAGGTGCAACATTGATATATTTATTTAATGGTAACTTGTGGGCTTAGTGGTGTAAGTTTTTTCTTTTGTTGCTATTTCGTTTACATTTTTCTATTTCTAGTTTTTTTTTTACTCTGTGTGGCAGTGTGTCTCTATGTTATTCTGTACCTGTAAATAAAAAATCTCTAAAGAAAATTTGATTTAAAAAAAAAAGAGGTAAGTAGGGTGGTAAGGAGAAAAAAAAATCAGCAATTAGGAGATTCAAGGAAACAGGAGGTATAGCTGACAGTGTATAAGTGTATACAAATAGACAAAATGAGGCAAAACACATTATCAGTGCTGCCAAAATTTTCAAGATTTCTGTAGACAGAGATAGCAGAGGAAGTGGCTTGGTTAATGCTTAAAAATCAATGGGCCCTGTTGATATTCATCCCAAAGTTCTAAGATAACGTGTGAGTTGTGAGATCTGACATGTCCCTGTAGGATAGAGCCAGAGGGTGACCGTAGCCTTTACAAGGGAAAAGGGTCCAGGGGGCATGTGGTTAGGAGGGTGTTAGAAAGAAGTTTAGTAACCTCGTCTATAGTAGTGTGGTTGAATGAGGAAAGCGTTGAGTGTACCCGTGGACATGGGTTGCTAAGTGGGGGAGATATCTGTACAGTGGAGATTTCAACACAAAGTGTATTAATATTATTTTTAAGGTTATTTTTGATCTCCTGGGTAGTGAGTGAGCTAGAGGGTGGAGGATGAACTAGAGAGTTGAAAGTAGAGAAGAGTCGACGGGGGCTGGATGAGAAGGTGTTGATGAGTGTAATAAATACTGTAGGTCTGCTTGGCAGTGTGGAGGCAGGAATTGTATTTTTGGAGGGCAGATTTATATTGGTTGAAGTTGTTCTGAGACTTAGTCTTATGCTAGAGGTGCTCAAGAACGCAACTACATATTTGATACTTCTGGTGTCATCTGTTTGCCAAAGTTGTAGGGCCTTATTCCGTGTGTATTGATGGTGGCAAAGCTTGTCTAGGTAGGATGACAGTGAACTGTTGTAAACAGAAATCGCTAGGTTGAGGCAGGACAGAGATGAGGCTTTGCCATAGAGGTGGTTGGTAGCAGAGTAGAGAAGAGAAGGGTTAGGTGGAGAAGGTTTCTATGGGTAATTGTTAGGCAGTTGGGGGGAGAGGAGATGGAAGACAGGGAGAGAGTGAAACTAACAAGGCGGTGATCAGAGAGAGGGAAAGGGTTGTTGGAAAGGTTGCATGTAGTGCATAGTTAGGAGAATACAAGGTGTAACATATTTGAGTGTGGATCCCCTTACATCAGGGTCCCCAGAGAGCTGCACACTTACATCAGGCTCCCCAGAGAACCCACTATACATCAGGGTCCCCAGAGAGTCTCCCCATACATCAGGGTCCCCAGAGAGCCTCCCCATACATCAGGGTCCCCAGAGAGCCCACCCAAACACCAGGGTTCCCAGAAAGCCCCTCTATACATCAGGGTCCCCAGAGAGCCTCCCCATAAATCAGGGTCCCCAGAGAGCCTCTCCCTTATATCAGGTTGTACAGAGAGCCTCCCCCTTACATCAGGTTCTACAGAGAGCCTCCCCATACATAATGGTCCCCAGAGAGCCCCCCTTACATCAGTTTCCCCAGAGAGCCTCTCCAAATATCAGGGTCCCCAGAGAGCCTCTCTATACATCAGGGTCCCTAGAGAGCCCCCCCCTACATCAGGGTCCCCAGAGAGCCTCTCCCTTATATCCGGTTCTACAGAGAGCCTCTCCCTTACATCAGGGTCTACAGAGAGCCTCCCCCTTACATCAGGGTCTACAGAGAGCCTCCCCATACATCAGGTTCTACAGAGAGCCTCCCCATACATTATGGTCCCCAGAGAGCCCCCCCCCTTACATCAGGGTCCCCAGAGAGCCTCTCCATACATCAGGGTCCCCAGAGATCCTCCCTATACATCAGGGTCCCTAGAGAGCCCCCCGAACATCAGGGTCCCCAGAGAGCCTCCCCATACATCAGGGTCTCCAGAGAGCCTCCCCATACATCAGGGTCCCCAGAGAGCCTCGCCATACATCAGGGTCCCCAGAGACTCTCCCCATACATCAGAGAAAGAGGGGGAGGATGAGAGGGGGTGAAAGAGAGCCCTAGCCCTGCCTGCAGTCCCTACTGTCCCAGCCTCTGTCTGTGTGGGTAGGTGTGTGGGATCCACCCATCCTCAGTCAGCCTTTTTTCTTCCTGTTCCATGACAGTCACAGTGAGCTAGGAGAGGAGCTTGAAGAAGGAGTGCAGGGTTTGGAAAGTGCTGGGGATGCTGCTCAGGGTGGGGGTGAGGCCTCCTCTTCTCTCTCTCACTTCCTCCTGGGCTCTTCCCAGCTGCCCAGGCCTCCCTCTCCCTATTTGAAGATGCCGCTGCCCTGCACCCCACCTCCACTGGACCAGCAGCATCGACTCCAGACCAGGACCATGAAAAGGGGGCTGGGCTAAACTCTATAGGCCCCACGAGTACTAGCGCAGAGGAGGAAGAAGTGGAACCTTCCTCTGCTTTGAATGCTGGGCAGGGAGGAAGTCGCAGCTGTGACATCACTGGTTGCTAGACACTAGGCAACTCTAGCAACCAGTGACCAGGAGTAGAGTCCAGTGGAGGCGAGGGCGGAGCCAGAGTCAGTGCTACCGCGGCTCAGTCTGGTCCTGCCTCCTGAATTCCGGACCAGGACATACCTGCTAATTTCAGAACTGCACCCACCTGGTAAGAGACTTGGAACTATGGGCCCCAGACTTGGGGCTATAGCCCCAATAGCCACCTCCTAGCAACACCCCTGGTTGAAGTGATCGAGAATTTCATAAGAGAGAAAGGGTAGCCAGGCAGAGAAGTCATCAAGGAAAGTGGTAATTAATCACCACTGGGTTTTTATTTTTTACTAAATAAATGAAAAAAGACCAAGAATTGAAAAAAAAACATTTTCTTCTTTTTTGTTATAACATTTTGCAAATAAATAATCTTTCTTCATAAATTTAGGACAAAATGTATTCTGCTACATTTCTTTGGTAAAAAATAACCCAAATCAGTGTATTTTATTTAGTCTGTAGGAAAGTTATAGAATTCACAAACTATGGTATAAATACAGTATATTCTGTATATCTGAAAATTGATCAATCTTGATGTGCTGATGGCCTATCCCATTTTTTGAGGCCCAAAAATGCCACGACAGTACAAATATCTCCCAAATTACCCATTTTTGCAAAGAGGGCAGCCCAAGGTTCTTAGTAAAAGGCATGGAAGGTTTTTTGAATTTGTATTTATTTGTAACTTTTTTTGGAAAATCAAGAAATAAAAAAAACTTGTTTTTTTTCACAATTTTGCGGGTAAAGGCAGGCATCACAATACTTTTAACAATATAGTGTATGTCGCTTGACCTAGTTTAGTGAGTTTAGGTGCCAGTGTTAGTAACAGCGTAGCAGTTATTGTTAGTGTGAGTGTCAGTTTTTGCCAGTGGCAGTTAGAGACAGTGTAAATATCAGTTAGTGGCAGTGACAGTGTAAGTGTCAGCTAGTGTCAGTGTAGTTGTCAGTTAGTGTCAATGTAAAGCCCCCGTACACACGATCAAAAAATCGTATTGAAAATGCCGCTTTCAAAGCAATCATACAATAATCAGATCGTTAGTACAGAGCTTTCAAGAGCTGTTCATCCAATATTATGTGGTCGGACATGCATGAAAAAAAAAATTGTACGATGCCTGATCGTACGATTTTCGTTTAACTAGTACAGTTGTCGTTCCAAAATGCAATACAAATACACTACAACACATCACATCACTTACGATTTTTTATTCTGTCATATGAGAATTTTCAGTCAGTTATTATCAGTTTGTGTCAGTTAATGATATTGTCAGTTAGTGTCAGTGTCAGTTAGTGACAGTATTATTGGCAATGTTAGGGTCAGTTTTAGGTAAGAAAAAAAGTTTTATATTTAATGTCAGTAAGATTTTTAGTTGCAGTGTGTTTAGGTAGGGGAAAAAAACATACTATTGCTTCTTGACTCTACTACAGGTACATACAACAAATCATGTACATTATGTGATATCGCCGCAATTTCAGGAATGGGAGAATTCAATCACAGGGTTATTTTGGTGGTGGGTCATGGTAATGGCATAAAAATATAAGGCTAACATTTAATAAAATGAGTTCAGGTTACTATTTTGAGCCAGTTTATCCATTAACATTCCTACCAAATGAAATCCCAATTTGTCCTGAAAAAATGCAGTATAATCCACCTGGATACACTAAGTAGTTGTGACGATATGTACAGTTATACTAACATACGCCAAAGTTGGGCTTGGGAGCTAAGGTTTGTTTCGACCTTGGTCAGGAAGGGGTTAAAGACATCAGCCCTAACTATTGTAAAGTTATTTTTCCATACTGAATGAACATGTATGAATAAACCATATTAAAACTAGTTATATACTGTATGTGTGGATGAAAAGGTAAGCTGGACTTTAATGGCACAACAAACATAACGTAAAAAGTATTTATTCTATTTGGAATTTACAAATTATTTAAAATGTTACATTGGTACCATCACACAATTTCTTAATAGACAACACTACACATTACTGGTATCACCATCAGCCCTTGGATTAGGAACCCCCAAGTAGACACAGCAACGAGGAACATAAAAAATTGGTCCCTGATTCTCAAATACCCAATAGTAGCTGCTTAGAGACCTGCTCGACATGTTTTGCAAAAGAGTGTGCTTCTTCAGGAGCTTAAGGGTTAAAATTGTTTTTCTAAGGTATATGATACATTAATAGAGCATGTGGAGAGTCAGTCAGATTGGAGGAACAGTCCAGGCTCTCCAGAAAATGAATACAGTTACACACTTATGTATTAATGAAGTCTCAGCATAGAGACAAAAAGGTAGGTATCCAATTTCTGCAAAAAACATGGGTGTAGTGTTCTTAAAGTTAGTAAAGTAACTGTGTTTTACACTGAGTAAAAAGTATGTTTATATATCACCTTTATCATGTATATGGCGTCCAGAAAAACGTGGTCAGTATTTCAAAAAAGGCATTCCTCACAGGACCTTGAGCACGCCAGCAGGAGGAGACCTGGTGGAGCTGCTCTGCTGGTGTGCTCCAAGTCCTGTGAGGGAGGTGGAAGCACGTTATATGCCAATACTTACCTGAGTAAAGGTCCTGCAGCAGGAGCTTTAAGGGCAATAAATAATTTACACTGGCAAAACATAAAAAGCAAATGCTTCTAACCGCACAGAGAGAAAGAGAGATATGGGACTAAGGACAAGAATCCTGAAAACTCCTTTTGTGCAAATGATGTCAGCTTTTCTAGACTACGGGGATCAGTGTAAATGGCATGCTCTCCAGCACTTTATAAATTACAGTGATTTATATCTGCTATCTTCATATGCACACTTATTTTCCATGTTTAACCAGTTCCCACTCTCGTGCCCACCGCACTCTGCAGGAGTGTGCCCACAGCTAGGGCAGACCCGATGTCCATCAGCGAGCCGTTATTACTTCCCACAGAAGAAAAACGGGGAACTGCCATAGTAAACACCACGGTTCCCATTGCTGTCAGGCAGCATCTAAGAGATCTACTGATCCCTGTCACTGGGATCAGTTAGATCTCTTATGCCCCTGACAGCCCAGCCCCCTCACAGTTAGAATACACCCAGGGAACACAGTTAACCCCAAGAGCACCCCCCAGTTTAACCACTTGCCGACCGCCAACCGCAGGTTCGACAGGTGGTTCGATATCGCAAAACGCCGTCATACGACAACGGCTGCGATCCCGAGTCCTGGGCACGCGCGCGTGCTCCAGGCGTGGGCGCTACAGCGCCATTCGACACAGGGCCGATCAATCTACAGGGCCAGGCCAATGATTTTTGGCCTGGGCCTTCCGATCGGTCCTGCCAATGATAGGGCTCCTCTGCCTCTGAAATGTAAACAGAGGCAGAGGAAGTTAGCTCCACTTCCTCCCTGAAGCCCTTTTCAGTTTCAGTGAGAAAGAAGGAGCATCTAGAAACATGAGTTGCACAACAGCACACTGACACCAGGTCACATAGGCACATTTAACCTGAGGAAATGACAATTTTTATTTACTTTTTTTTTTTTTACACAAAGTTGTCATTGAAATGTTATATTGCTCACACATGCCATGGGTATATGTGGAATTACACCCCAAAATTCATTCTGCTGCTTCTCATGAGTACGGGGATACCTCATGTGTGAATCTTTTTGGGAGCCTATCTGCGTACAGGACCCCTAAAACCAATCACCGCCTTCAGGCTTTCTAAGGGCATAAAATGGTGATTTTACTCCTCAGTACCCATCACGGTTTTGAAGGCCCTGAAATGTAAAGGTAGCACAAACCCCCCCCATATGACCCCATTTTGGAAAGTAGACACCCCAAGCTATTTGCCAAGAGGCATGGTGCACATTTTGCAGCTCTCATTTGTTTTGGAAAATGAAGAAATAAACTGATTTTATTTTTTTTGTTACTTTTTTCAAATTTCAAAACTTTGTGACAAAATGTGAGATCTGCAAAATACTCAAAATACTTCTCAGCAAATAGCTTGGGGTGTTTACTTTCCAAAATGGGGTCATTTGGGGGGGGTTGTACTGCCCCTCCATTTTAGCACCTCAAGAAATGAGATAGGCAGTCATAAAATAAAAGCTGCGGAAATTCAAGAAAACTTACCCTAGTTTGTAGACGCTATAACTTTTGCGCAAAGCTATAAATATACGCTAATTGGCTTTTTTTTTACCCGAGACATGTGGCTGAATGCATTTTGGCAAAAATGTATGACTAAGATTTAGTTTATTGTATTTTTGTAATAACATAAAGTTGAAAATATCTATTTTTTTCAAAATTTCCGTTCCTTTTTCATTTATATCGCAAAAAATAAAAAGCGCAGTGGTGAACAAATACCACCAAAAAAAGCTCTATTTGTGGGGAAAAAAAAAGGACGCAAATTTTGTTTGGGTACTGCATTGCATGACCATGCAATTACCATTTGAAGTGGCGCAGTGCCAAATTTAAAAAAGTGCTCCGGTCCTAAAGCTGGAAATCCTTCCGGGGCTGAAGTGGTTAACCCCTTCACTGCCAATTACATTTATACAGTAATCAGTGGATATTTAAATTTCTGATCTCTGTATAAATGTCATTGGTCCCAAAAAAGTGTCAAAAAATGTCCGACATGTATGCCCCAATATCAAAGTCCCAATAAAAATCGCAGATCGCTGCCATTACCAGTAAAAAAAATAAATTGTTAAAACGCAAGAAATGAATTCTCATGGTTTGTAAATGCGGCAACTTTTGCACAAACCAATCAATAAACGCTGATTGCGATTTTTACCAAAAATATGAGGAAGAATATAAATCGGCCAAAACCGATGAATACATTCATTTTTTTATATTTTTTTTTGGATTTGTATTTTAGCACAAAGTAAGAAATTTTTTTTTTTTTTTTTGCAAAATTGTCGCTCTTTTTTTGATTATAGCAGTGATCAGAAATGATGCAGAGGTGATCAAATACCACCAAAAAAGAGCTCTTTTTGTGGAAAATAAAGGATGCCAATTTTGTTTGGGTACAACGTTGCACGACCATGCAATTGTCAGTTAAATTGACGCAGTGCTGAAACACAAAAAGTGCTCTGGTCCTAACATGGGAAATCCTTCTGGGCTGAAGTGCTTGATCTGCCTCAACAAACTTCATCATGCCCCTCCCAACCCCTAGTATAGCAGCTGCATGGGCTTCTTTGGCTATGGTTATGGTACTGTACAGAAGGGATTATTTAAAGACTGTCTAATTATAGTTACCTTCTCTTCAGCTAACTGTATTGTCTAACCAACAGGACACAAAACAAGGTAACTCAGGAATCAATCATTAGTTTTATTTACCTATGCTTCACAGTTAACCTTATAAACACACAATCAAACAAACAATGCTACATATGATCAATAAAGCAATACATGAAGTAAAAAAAAACATACATCATCAAAAAAATTGCAAACAACATCTATGTCAACACTTCGACTGGGGAACCCCATTACAGCCAGGCCAGAGTCTCAATCGGGAACAAAAGACCATTCAGTGCGTGCAGTCACAGGTGAGGACCAAAGGGAGACCTCCAGCTTTTATACTTTGCTGCAAAAAACTGCCTATTTTCAGTGTATTAACAGTGTTGACATGGCTACCAGAAGTGGGGTGATTCTGTTGTGCAAACTAGATGCTGGCCAGATGCCCAACCATCAAGGGAACATCCCTTTACTATCAATTTAAGGCAAATATCAGTAACCTGTCCTTTTACATAAGACAGGTGATCATTGCTTGTTATAACTTGTTACAAATGACCGTGACTTGTTATGGATAACCGCAGCTTGTTATAACCTGTTTTATATCTTAATAATAAAACTTCCCCCATATATTATGGTACCAGTCCTCCCCTTGCATGACGTTCTGCACTGTTAGCTATGCAAGATATTTTCCACAGAGCTATGGGACAACATCTATCTTGAAAAACAACTTACAATTCAGATTTAATTAACTCCTAACTTACTATGGACACATAATCAGTAATAAACTTTAACCAGTTACACTACAGTAACCTATCTTTCTTAAAGTAAAGTGTAAATTATCAAAACTCCTTAAGGCTATAACGGCTATTTTTTTTCATGCAATCTCTTACCTGGAAAGAGTATGCAGAAAAGAACATCTGGCTCTCCTATAACTGTCATAATCTGCATGCTTGTTTTAAGAATTGAATTCATATTTAGATAAAAACAAAAGAAAGAGAAAGAGAACAATACATGAAAGTATGTGTTCAAAAAGAAATCCAAAAAAAATCAAATTTGTTTTTACTAAATAACACAAAGTGTTATACAGCCTAAAAGAGGAGTTTACAAACTAAATTAGCTCAAAGCAACTTCCTTTAACTATAGTCAACAATAAAGAACCTTTACTAAATGTCAAGTGGTGTATTAGCCTATAAGAATTGAGGCCTTTTTTAAGCACTGAGAATATTCAACGTAACTAGTGATGTAAGCTCCATAAAAATGTATTACTTATTGTGCAAAGTTGTCACATCGGACATGCTTGCCTGAGGCTCCACACTGCTGAGACTGGACCCCCTGCTGCCCCTCTCCTGGTGCCCACAGAATGGTATATGGAGCCCCCATCTGAAGCCTAAGACCAAATCCACCTGGGATGTACTCGTGTGTGGCTCCTCCAAAATGGCCAGTGGCTTCAGCCACTCAGCTCTGCTCCCCATGGCCAGCTAAACAGCACCAGACTATCTCCACAGCAGCCGGTGAGTCTGATACAGACCTAGGGATTACCCCCCTTTCCCCCCTACAGACACGGCCTCCTCAAACCTACTGAGGCAATTTGAGCAGATGCTCATTAAGCACTGAAGCACTTGATCACATTACAGATAAATTGTCCCGGGAAATCAAGGAGTTGGGACAATGAACAGCTGAGCTTGAACAGAGGGTTGATGACTTAGACATTGTTGCTCATAATCACACAGAGGAGCTTGAGGCCCTCAGAGAAGAGAACCTGACCCTTCAATCTTGCTTGGAGGACTTTGAGAATAGGGCCTGGTGGTCAAATCTCTGCATCTGCAGGCTTATCAACGTGCAATCCACTCTAACAACTCTTTCAAGAACTTGCCCCTGCAACACCAATTGAACTTTTACAAATGGGCAGGGTCCACTGTACCCTGACCATATGTCAGACAGATGGTCCGCCATGAGATATTATAGCAAAACTACATTTTTACCACAGTAAAGAACAGCTCTTGTTGGCTACTTGAAACAAGGTTTCCCTAGTTTTTCAGGGACACTCCTACCAACTTTTTTAAGACCTGTATCCACTTACAATTGCTAAAATGAGGGCTCTGAAACCTCATCTTCAAATTTTACAGCAGGGCCACATTACCTATAGATGGGGCTTTCTGTTCTCCATTTGTTTCTTATACCAGAGCTGTGACTACACCTGCAGATCTTCTGATGACCTTCAAGCAACTCTCCAAAAACTTCAGAGAATAGGGCCTGGCGGTCAAATCTCTGCATCTGCAGGCTTATCAATGTGCAATCCACTCTAACAACTCTTTCAAGAATTTGCCCCGCAACACCAATTGAACTTTTACAAATGGGCAGGGTCCACTGTACCCTGACCATACATCAGACAGATGGTCTGCCATGGGATATTATAGCAAAACTACATTTTTACCACAGTAAAGAACAGCTCTTGTTGGCTACTTGAAACAAGTATTCCCTAGTTTTTCAGGGACACTCCTACCAACTTTTTTAAGGCCTGTCTCCACTTACAATTGCTAAAATGAGGGCTCTGAAACCTCATCTTCAAATTTTACAGCAGGGCCACATTACCTATAGATGGGGCTTTCTGTTCTCCATTTGTTTCTTATACCAGAGCTGTGACTACACCTGCAGATCTTCTAATGACCTTCAAGCAACTCTTCAAAAACTTCAGCTCTTAACTCCAAGCTCACCATCTGAAGGCTCCCACCGCCTCCTGCTCATCTAATTCTCACAAACATGGATGCTATATGTCCCCTGCTCCACAACACCTAGACTCAATGGATTTACTCCCACCATCCATGAGCTTAGGACCTGCTTTTCACAGCTTGTGTGATGTCTTGGTCAGAATGCATTAGAACTGTTGTGATGCTATATCTTTATATTTCTCGGCTCCTCTGAAACCTTTATTTACAGGTTCACTGGCCTAAGGGGCTCAATAATTCCCCTTACCCTCTATCTCATTTTCCTCTACCTTCGCTCCTATTTTATTGAGCCCCTGGCGTTAGTGTTATACCGGTTGAAGTAATGTTATACCTTCCATTTTTTTTTTTGTTGTTGTTAGATAGATTTCAGTTTGGCTGTTATGACCCCACTGTGGTCACTGCGCCTCCCGACCTGGTCCATGGATTCTTTACCAAAATTACTCCATGGCATATTTTTTGTCCCCCAGACTCATCAGAACAGACAGAAGCCCAGATAGAACCACACTAGTCCCAATGACTCACTTTTTACCACTCACTGCATGTTTTTGTCTGTGGTTCTTGTTGATAGGTTTTTTTGTGCCTTTTTGTACCTTACTTCTCCCATGCACGAAAGTTGCCTCCGTATTGGAACATTCCTAATCCTACCATGGGACCACTAAACATATTAACTCTTAATGTCTAGGGGCTCAATTGCCCACATAAAAAGACCAAGGCCTTTAAAGCCTTTGCCTCAACTAAGGCCCACATTGTTTGTCTGTATGAGACTCATTTCATCCCTTGCTCCACTCCTAATTGTTTTAGTCTAGCATATCTACAATTGTACACAGCATCAGCCAACACCAAAAGTAGGGGTTCCTTATAGCCTTCCATAGCTCCGCCCCTTCACACTCCGGGCGGAGATCAAAGACCCAGAAGGTTGCTATCTTATCCTCCCTGGTCTTCTTCTGGATACTGAAGTGACAGTAGTTTCCTTCTATGCACCTAACCCCATACCGCTCATGTTTTTTTCCCACTTACTGGCAGTTGTTGACTCACACAAGCGTGGTATGCTACTTCTCTGCAGAGATTCCAACCAGACGCTGCACCCCTTTCTGGACAACTCCCCACAATCGTCACTTTCTAGCAGCACAAAGCTCAACTTTCAACAAATCTTACAACGCCACTCACTAATTGATTTGTGGCAAGAATGTAACGCAGTCCAGCTACAGAACATGTTCTATGCACATCCCCACAATATGTTCTTGCGTATCAACCATATCTTCCTTACAGTGGGTTCTGTCCCCCAGCTTCTTTCTTCAACTCTCCTTCCAATCTCCTGGTTCGATCACAGTGCTGTCATTACCACCCTGACCTTTTTAGTCTAACCCATCCCACCGCCTTGAGCTAGAAATAGCAAGGAGTACCTATCCACTAACTCCTCCCCTCTCACCCTATGGGAGGCCCACAAACCAGTAATATGAGGAATATGTATTAGTCAAGCATCCTTTTTAATAAAGAGAAACATCTCACTTGCCAATGCTTAAAAACCACATCCAATGCCACCCATACAACATTTCAGACTAATCCTTCTCCACCAAACCGTCAGGCCTTAGAAAAAGCCAGACTTGAACTTGATATTTTTCTGACTGAGATAGAAAAAAAAACTCTATGGCACTCTCTTCATAAATACTAGAATAAGGCCAGCAAACAAGACACCTTCCGTGCTCTCTCCCTCCAATGCTTAGACCATGCTCCTAAACCAATCTGGCTAAAGCTATCCCAAGATATTTACACTAGCAATCAAATGAGGATACTCCAGTTATTCTGTAAACACATAGCCACTCTCTACTCAGAAGCTGATACCCTTAACCACGCCTACACTGGCGTGCATTTTTTTTGCATTTTACTTTACCCTCTCTCTCCACTTCCTAACGCAAAAGTCTTGATAGCCCAATTGAACTAGGACGTACTGTTTGCCATTAAATCTTTAAAGGCACATAAGCATCCCGGGCCTGATGTGTTCTTGGCTACATACTATAAAAAGTTTGCTGACCTACTGTCCCCTGTGCTAGTTAAAGCCTACACCACTATTCTGGCAAGTCAGACTTTCACACTGACAGCTACCATCTCGATACTTCCAAAGCCCCAGATGGATTACTCTGGTAACTCCTGGTCAAACTACCGACCTATCTCCATTCTCAACCTCAACATCAAACTACTAGCCAAAATTGTTGCCACTCAACTTAATCCTATTATAGGTTCCCTCATACATAAAGACCAAGTGGGTTTTATTCCCACCCGACAAGCAGGAGACAACATCCAACACCCAGTCTTTTTAGCCAACATAGCCTGCAAGGTCCCCTTATGTTTTCTATCTTTAGACATCAGAAAGGCCTTTGACACCGGCTTTTGGCCCTATCCTCATTTTATTCTTAGACATTGGGGGTTCAGTACGCCTTTTCTTTCCTGGATCTCATCTCTGTATGCTCACCCTACTGCTTTTGTGCGATATGTGGATTACAGATCAGATCCTTTCCCTATTATAAGAGGAACAAGGCAGGGCTGCCAACTCACACCACTTCTTTTTGCCTTGGCTATTGAGCCCCTAGCCCACCTGATTTGCCGTGATCCCAATATCCGGGGAATGAAAACCGGTGGTCATCATCACAAACTCTGTTTGCCGATGATGTCCTACTTTTCATGACATCACCGCTGATTTCTGCTCCCAATTTTCTTAAACTTCTAGATGACTTTGGCCACATCTTAAAGGTCTTAAAGTTAACCCTCCTAAATCTCAGCCAGCTGAGCTAAATTAACAGCTAATCTATCCAATCTCTACTCAGCTAACTACCTCCTATGCTGACACACCTTACCATCTCATGACTAAGTGGTCTAATCTTCCGCTAGCCTTGATAGGTAGGATAACAGTGGTCAAGATGACCATCTTTCCTAAGATACTAGATCTCTTCCGAATATTGCCCATGCCGGTCCCAGGTTATTTCCTCTGTCTGTTGCAGCAACGCACATCTTCTTACATTTGGAAATTTATCAAGCCCCACATACCATGCTATACTCTCTACCTACCCAAGTTGATAGGCAGTTTGGGCCTCCCCAACTTTGTGAGATACTTCCATGCTGCGCAATTAGTCCAACTGTCCAAGTATCATGTTACCTCTGAAATACCCCTACAGGTAGCTTTGGAGTCTGTTGAATGTGACCCCCTCCTGGTTGCTAACCTCCTCTGGCTCCAGCCCTCTGATCAACATACCATACATAACCCAGTAACTCGTCACTCCCTTTCCCTTTGGGACCATCTTAAGTCCAACCATACTCTCCAATCACCTCATAATCCTATGCTTTCATTCACTCGCAATCCTGCTTTCTACCCAGGCTGGACCTCTCTATTCTCTTTCCGGATGTGGTACTCAGCAAATCTCATCAATGCTTATAAATTTATGACCCCATCTGGTTGTAAACCATTCCCCATCTTTAGAGAATCACACAACATTCCCTCTTCCCAAATCTTTCGCTACCTCCAACTTAAACATTTCTTTACACCTTTGATCCCTAAAGACTCCTTTGCTCCTCTACGTCCCTAAGTGGGACAGAACCTTAGAATTGACACTATGCACAGTAGACTGGAATCACATCTGACAAGCTACAAAATCCTCCTCCCAGAACATTGTAGTGCTTGAAACCAATTACCAAGTCTTAACCTGCTGGTACTTGGTTCCCACCAGGATCACCAAATTTGTCCTTCAATACCCTTCCCACTGCTTCATTGGTTGCGCTACCTGGGACACCTACCTACACATCTGGTGGATGTATCCAGTAGCGCAGGCTTTTTGGTCTGACCTATTTAGCATGCTCTCCCCTCTCTTTAATATGCCCCTTTCAGTAGATCCATCTTTTGCACTTCTAAATGTAAAATCTTCAGAATTGACACAATGTCAATTTAAACTACTCTTGCAGATAACAACAGCTAAGCAAATTATTGCTAAAGCATGGAAGTCCCCTACCCTCTGTATCTTTGCAGTTAAATCAAGGTTACACAAGCCATGATACATGTTAAAATAGAAGCAGTTGTTACAGACAGAGTAGCTAAATGCAAAGTTCTCTGGTCTCCATGGGGTAACACATTACCTTCCACCCAACTTTGAAGAGCCCCTACTGCTCCCATGAACAGCAACTTCATGGATTCTTATCAATATAATAATTTAGGTCTCCACTAGAGTCACCTGGGGGTTTCCTCTCCTCCCCTCTTTCTTCTTCTGACATTTTCTCTCCTCTAATTTACCCCTACTTTCCTTTCCATACTGTCCTCTCTGTTGATAGCCGACTGCCAATGGGAGTTACCACCGTTCATTTGAGAGATAACCTGTAAGCTCCTCTTATCACCCATGAAAATGTTGACCTATTCCATGTCTATGTATAAGTGTAGCCTATGCATTTTTGACTTGTGAGAGCTTACTAGATTGTTGGTATTGCATACCAATGTACGCCCCATACGTTCCTTAAATATTTTTGGACTCTTGCAATGTAAATGTAATTAGCTACCATTGTGCTACTTATTTGTTCCTAGTCCTTGTATTTACCATTGTCTGTTTCACCTTTTTTTTGTTAAATAAAATATTTGAACAAGAAAAACGTATTACCTAATATTTCAACTATGTTTCTGGATGTTGTTTGAGCTAAAGGGTAAATACTCAGTCTTACTGATCTTGATGTTCTTTAGGTTCTAGTGGATGACTAGGCAGGTAAAGCCTTCTTCAACACCTGTAAAATGTATGCAGCAAAGAGCATAGGATTTATAGTGATACTATGAACATATTTATTTATCCCTGAGACTACAGGCTTAGAACCATGTGTCCTTTCAGAAAGCATGTGATCTGACCACAAGTCTATATCCTCTAAACAATTTCTGACACAATGATTATTTTGTATTAAACCAAGCAATCCCTCTGAAAGTCTTGTGAGGTTTGAAATAAGTAAGATACATAATAAAACCTAGACACTTTCTTGTATATTTTGTCCATAATTGCTGAAAAAACCAAAGCCATGGCCTAAAATATGCTTACCTCCTCCTCCAAGATTCTTTCTTGTCTTTCTTGAGTGTAGCAGATTCATTTTCTCAGGGACCCTGTCACTGATTCTGCAACACAGATCAGTAGCTTGACTATCAAACTAACAGTTGTGTCCCAATGTTTACCCCCACTGGATCATGTGGAGATAGAAACATAAAGATGTGATGGTAAAAAAAAGACAGAGTATTCCACCGAGTCTGCCCATTAAGATAAACATTTTGCACAAAGTTCCAGCATGTATCATGTTACAAAATATGAAAGTTGTAAATATGTGGCTCCTATTACAAAGTAAAAAATGTGGTATTAAAAAAGAAAAAGAAACAAAGGGAAAGGAACAAAGGAATGATTTCATAACTTACAGAGCACATAGGCAAATCATTGTTGGCCAGTCATTTCTGAAATATATAAAAAAAGATTAATTAGAAATGTGTCTGGAGCTTGGAGTATGTTGTTCCATTGGATGGGGTCACCCTCATATAGAAATGTGCCATCTGTTACAATTGTTAACAAACATCCCTCAATTTCTCACAGATTTGTTAGGAATATCAAACAGGAATCACTGAATTTTCAATAAAAAACAAATGTATCGCATATCAATTAAAATTGCACAAAGAGTGTGAGTATGAATCCATAAATTCCCACACCAAACTACTTCTTTATTCATTCAGAAAAAAGGAGGTAGGCAGGAGTTGAATTAAGACCGCTGACAAGATTTACACTCACAAGCACTTAGTCAATGAGTGGATCTTTCACTTACTACACCACAATTTACCAATCATGGAACTCCACCTTTCTGACAACCATTTCTTTAATTCAGCTCTAGTCAATCAAGAGCCATAGGGTTGTCTTACTAAAGACAACCAGACTGTTCACTTTGCAAGAGAGGTTGCACTTTCCAAAATACTTTTCTCAAAGTTTAGTGAATGAGGTGAAGCTTTGCTGACTTTTATCATCCAATCATGTGCAAGCAATATTGCTGTTTTTTTCATGCACAAGATTTGTACAAAACTTACTAAGCTCTTAGGCACATTTCCTTGCAAGGTAAACAAGCTATACTGTGTAATCTTTATCTATAATATGCACCTCTAGGCTCCAGCCTACAGGACCAGCATGGCAATTTTAAAGGTACATTTAAAATGTATACCTCCCACTTTATGCAATTTTATTTTATCTAAGGTACATGTGTTCTATAAGGCGAGCACAATGGTTTACTATTTGTTAAATATGTAAGACATTATTCCAACCAGTGTGAGCTTGTTTTCGAGGTAAATTGCAAAAAACTGCATTTGATGCATAAGAAAAGTACTAAGGTAAGGTAATCAAGCCTATGTGGGAAAATTTTACTTTTTATTGTCTCGTAATGATTGTTGAACACATAGTCAAAGGCAATTGTCATGTACAGAAGTTCACATTAAAGTTAAGTCTTTATTAGGGATTACTTAGTCACAACTGTTTAACTACATGTTTGTCAGGATTACCCTTCAAATACTTGTTTGATTATTTTCAGTACAAATGCAGGCTGCATGTAATTATCACAATAAACAGCTATAAGTCAGAACATAAAGTTCAAATCACTAAATTGTTTCTATAAAAAAACAAGCATAATTACACAGCTTTTTATTTAAAAAAAATATATAGTACTAGGTTTGCCAGAAGCACACATTTAAGTATGAAAGGTAAATGTATTGTCAACTAACACCTTTTTAATGGCTAACTGAATTACACTCCTCGGCCACGTTATTAGGTTCACCTTGCTAGTACTAGGCTAGTACTAGGCTAGTACTAGGCCTTTTACATTCAGAACTGCCTTAATTCTTCATGGTATAGATTCAACAAGGAGTTGGAAATATTCCTCAGAGATTTTGGTCCATATTGACATGATAGCACCACACAGTTGCTGCAGATTTGTCGGCTGCACATCCATGATGCGAATCTCCCGTTCCACCAAATCCCAAAGGTGCTCTTATGGATTGAGATCTGGTGACTGTAGATGCCATTGGAGTACAGTGAACTCATTGTCATGTTCAAGAAACCAGTTTGAGATGATCTGAGCTTTGTGCCATGGTGCATTATCCTGCTGGAAGTAGCCATCAGACGATAGGTACACTGTAGTCATAAAGGGATGGACATGGTCAGCAACAATACTCAGGTAGGCCGTGGCATTTAAACAATATTCAATTGGTACTAAGGGGCCCAAAGCGTGCCAAGAAAATATTCCCCAAACCATTCCACCACCACCAGCCTGAACCGTTGATACAAGGTAGGATGGATCCATGTTTTCATGTTTACGCCAAATTCTGACCTTACCATCTGAATGTCACAGCTGAAATCGAGTTTCAAAACTTCTATTGTCCAATTTTGGTGAGCCTGTGCAAATTGTAGCCTCAGTTTCCTGTTCTTAGCTGACAGGAGTAGCACCTGGTGTGATCTTCTGCTGCTTCAAGGTTCAATGTGTTGTACATTCAGAGATGGTATTCTGCATACCTTGGTTGTGAGGAGTGGTTATTTGAGTTACTGTTGCCTTTCTATCATCTCAAACCAGTCTTCCCATTTTCCTCTGACATCAACAAGGCACATTCATTCACACAACCGCCGCTCACTGGATATTTTCTCTTTTTTGGAACATTCTCTGTAAACCCTAGAGATGGTTGTGTGTGAAAATCCTAGTAGATCAGAAGTTTTTGAAATACTCAGACCAGCCATTCTTGCACCAACAACCATGCCACTTTCAAAGTTATGTAAATCCACTTTCTTCCCCATTCTGATGCTTACCTCTTTGGACCTGTCATTCTTGGAGTGAGAGGAGATTAGTGATTCTGGCACTCACTCGAAGCACACTTAACCTTCTTGTTGAAAAAAGGTCATATATGCTTGGTGAGTGAATCATTTTTGTACATGGGGTGATAGCACTGCATGGTGGTGTCAAAGAACAAAAGCACACAGTTGGACTTGAGTTTGACCTGCTTTTTTGTCAGACATCGGGACTTGAGAACATTAGTAAGCATATATAGTTGTGCCTATTTGTGCATGTACTATATTTATTAGAAATGTTGATTGATTTTTGGTGTCTTATTTGTTTTTGTTGAAATGAGTAATTTATGCATGTCAGTACACATTATTTGTTTTTAGTTTATATTTAAAGTGATTGTAAACCCTCCCCTTGTAAAGGAACTCATTCCATTTAAAATAGAAATGAAAGGCAAACAATTTGTGTATAGCTATAAAAAAAATTCTAAATGCCTTTTTTCCCCTTTTTTATCACATTCCCTCTATTTTCAGCTGCATAAGTGCTAGGGGAGGGGAAACAGCAGCAAGCTGAGCTTCCCAGTGAAAGAGGGGTTGAGGGGGGAGTCTCAGGATAAGTCTTATCATTGGAGCAGAGCAGGCTGCGTTCCCAGCATAGCTAGAGAACTGACCACGGTGTGTTCTCCTGCTTGGTGAGGTCAGTTTTTAATAAGAAAGCAGAGGGACTGGCAGGCACGCTAGGGATTGCACACAAAGGAAACAAAACAAAGAGAACAAAGATACCTTTTCATATAAGTACTTGGTAGAGCAGGCACATATCAGGAATATTACTTTTTTTTTTTTGCATTGATTCTATTGTTAGTTATACATAATATGTGGTCCAAATGAATTAGCATACAGCAGTGATGCTGCTTCTGATAATGCTAGTGATATAATACAAAGTTCCCAACAATACTTATCAACACTATGGTATGGTTGCATTGTGGATTTGCATGAATGTGAACATTGTATGTGCATAGCAAGCACAATCCTTAAACTCATCTAGCAAATAATATATAATGGGGTTGATTTACTAAAACTGGAGAGTGCAAAATCTGATGCAGCTGTGCATGGTAGCTAATCAGCATCTAACTTCAGCTTATTCAATTAAGCTTTGACAATAAATCATGGAAGCTGACTGGTTTCTAAACAGAGCTGCACCAGATTTTTCACTCTTCAATTTTAGTAAATCAACCCAATTGTTCACTGTGTATGTTGCAATCCTACTCTTTAAGAAACAAACAATTAAAACAAAACAGTATACAGAGTACTTTAAACAGTATATAATACAATATACAGAAGCACACAGTAAGTGGGGGGCTGACGTGCATAGAATGCATAGTGACGTGATTATGCCCATAGTAGCATGCAATTTTTATATCATATAGTATAGCAAGGTTGCAAATTAAAGTCCAGCCGTAGAACTTAGGGTTTGGGAATGGGGGTTGAAGTTAGAATTAGAATTATAGATCCCAGAGTAGTCCAGATGCTCCAAGTCTTGTCGAAGGATGGTCCTGATAGTGAGTTAATGGCTATGAGGAGTTCCAAAGTGTAGTGTCTTTGGACTAGTAGCTTTACTTCCGACAAGTTGATGGCCTTATCTCCTTTCCAGCTTTGAAGTATCAGAGTACGAGCCGCTAGGAGGATGTGGGTTATAACTGTTCTGTATTCTAGGGGGTATTTCTCTATACTAATATGAAGACAGGCATCCAGTTACTGTGGATATCAAGTGGAAAACCTGATTCCAGAACCTTCTTAAGTTGAGACAGTCCCAGAATATGTGCAGCAGGTGACCATGTTGGCCGCATTTGCGCCAGCAGTCAGGGGACGACCCAGGATAGATTAGGGCCAGTCTGTGCGGTGTGTACTGCCACCTGTTATACATTTTTAACATCATTTCCCAGTGGCTGGTGCTATGTGTGGCCCTGGTGAGGCTTTTAAATGCTGACCTCCACTGATCTTCTGAGAAGGATTTTTTCAGATCTCTTTCCCATTTCTTGTTCAAATATTTTATTATGAGAAAAATAAGAAGGGTACAGAGAGTACAACAAGGTAGGCAGGCACGCCTAGTATTCAAGAGTCAGTCATAACATAACAAGTTACACAATATAAGGGTAGAGGGTTAACGTTCATTATCTGCTTAGTCTCGAGGTGCTGGTGGCAATTCTACGATTCAAGTCAGTAAAAAACTGGTAATACATTTCACAATAGCTGTCTGTAACTGAGCGAGGTAGCAGCTGAATATGTCGAGCTGTTACTGGTATGGATGGTTTTGTATAACTAGCAATCGGCTTCGGTAGAGCCGGGGGTTAGTCTCCACCGTGCAGTTTTGGTAAGAAATGGTATGGGGGGCTATGCCCCTATAGAAATAAGTAGGCGAAGGGTGAGAGATAGGAGGAAGGAGAGAAAATAGTGAGAAAAGATGGAGAAGTCCTTAAGAGAAGGTGTCAGAGAATGGGGTAAAGGTAGCCGGAAGGGGGAGAGTGTCCATGACAGGGTGTTTTGGGTTGATCTACGATAGATGGGGGGTACAGGGTTATGGACGCAGTAAGGTGTCATCAAAGTCTATTGGAAGAAAGTGGCGGGTCCAAGGTAGCCACGTTCTTTCGAATTTAGGGATGGTATCTGAAATAGTTGCTTCGATTTTGGCGTGTATCATGGCTTTAGTTATCCTGTGCTTAACTTCCACTGTTGAGAGGGATGGGGTCTTCCAGGCCTTAGCGATCGTTTGCTTCGCAGCTGTGATGATTTGTAGAACTAGTTTAAATTGTGGTTTGGTGATGTCTTGGGGTTTATGATTAAGTATAGCTAAGGCTGGATCGGGTGCAATTGGTTGTTCGAGAAGCGTAGAGATGATAACAAATATATCTTCCCAGAATTTGGTTACCACTGGGCAAGCCCACCATATATGGAGGTGGGTGCCACTGTCAGAGCATCCCCTAAAACATGTTGAGGGGTATGATGATTGGTA
>BLSH010508284.1:227419-254446 GCA_018402905.1 Glandirana rugosa
AGTAGTGACAGTTTGTTTGCATCTTTGTGCTTAGTGAGTTCCAGATTATTGAGAGGACTTGCAAGGGCTAGTATTGTAAAGTTTTATGAGAGTGTTGGGCTCAAAAAATAAAAAGGGGGGAAAAGGGGGTACCAACTGTATGGTGCGTGGCAATATAGCAAGTTCATTTCCAGCACTAGTGGGTGTGCTTTTTACAGTGAGTCAACTTATCTGTCAGTCCATGGAGTCGGAGGGATCCAGATGAGTGGGGGTAATCTTGCTTCTCTTGGTGGATGAGGAGGGGGTGCGGGGTGTCTTCATTGGAGAGGAGGAAGGGGATCTTCTGCGTGTCCTGTGCTGTGGGGCTGGGTCCGCTGGGGCCAACTGTAGATCCTGAAGGAGGTTCTGCAGCTCTTCAGTGGATTTGCACGTGTGTTTGCGGCCCTGATATGTGAAGCGCAATGAGAAGGGAAAACCCCAGGAATATATGATCTTGCGTTGCTGGAGGATCTGTAGTTGGGGTTTGAATTCTCTGCGTCTTGCAATGGTAGTTTTAGACAGATCAGCAAAGAGCTGGTATTCATTTCCCTGAAAAACAAGGGAGGGCCTTTGCCTGGCTGACTGTAGGAGTTGTTCCTTCGTGCGGAAATAATGCATCTTAGCAATTATTTCCCGTGGGGGGCCATTCTGTTTACGGGGTGCTAGGGCTCTGTGTACACGGTCCATCTCCAATCTTTCAATGGGGATAGAGGGTGATAGTTCTTGAAACAGGGCCGTTATAGTAGAATGGAGGTCTTCCACTGTTTCTGGAATGCCTCTAATTCTTATATTATAGCGTCTTGCCCTGTTCTCAAATTCTTCTAGTTGAGACTGAAGTGTTGTGTTATCCTCCTTAAGAGCTTCTATCTCTTCAGCTTGTGCTGAGATGTGGTGCTCCATTTCATCTACCCTCTGCTCCAGGTCTGCTGTGCGCTGCCCTAGCTCCCTGATTTCTTTTGTGAGCCTGTTTGTAATCTGCTCTGATGTGTGTTTCAGAGCATGTTGCAGCATTTTCTCGAATTGCTGAAGAATGTCTGGATGTAGGCCTCCTGATTGTGAGGGGAGAGGGGAAGCTAGAGTGTCCGAATCAGATGGTGTCGCTGGGGCCTCAGTCTGGGGGTTTTTGGCGTACCTGTTCTTGCTGTAGGCGGCGGCGCCATCTTGGATGAGGCCCGGGCCAGGGCCTCGCGGATCGTTTTATTCCGCAGCTTCGGCTTTAGCCCCGTTGCGACCATGACGGTCGGATCGTTCCGTGCCCTGGAGGTAGCGGGAATGTTTTCTGGTGATTGCAGGCATCAGGCTGCTGATGGCTCGGCTGTTCGTCCCGATGCTGTGCGGAGCTCTAGGAGGACATGTCCGTCTTCATGAGCTGCGCGCATGCGCCCCCCTCTTTCCCATTTCAAATGAGTGTTAGTTATGTGAAAGGCTTGTTTCTTCTGGAGGATATTGTAGGAGAGTGTTATCCCTTTGGTTTTGGGTATAGGGGATTTATAGTAGTCCCAAACTATCTGAGGGATTTTAATTTTTGGAACAGGGTGGTTGCTCATGAATTTCCATATTCTTGCATATTCTTGCAGTTGTAAAGTGTAAACTCTTTCGTATACTTTAATCATCCACCAGTCGCTCAATTGTCTTGGGGCACAGCTGGAGAGAAGGTCTTGTAATGCGGATATGCCACACTTTTGGATTTGCTTAATAGAAATCATGGGCATTCTATCAGCTATCAGTGTTTTTGGATTGGGTTGTAGATCAGGTATAGGGAGGGTAGTGGCCCCTTGACTTAGTAGCATTATCCACGCCTGGATGGAGATCTGGATGGTAGGTGATAGATCTTTCGTGGGCCAGTGTTTCCATGTGTCCCCTAACAGGAATGATTTTAGGTCCCTGATTGGGGCTAATTCTCTCTCCAGCTTTACCCACAAGGGAGCATTTTTTTCATGAAACCAACCTCTGAGTTGGTCCATTTTTACCGCCCAAAAATAGTCACATATGTCTGTTAGACCTGCGCTGCCCACAGATCTGTGAGTGATCAGATTTTGGCGCAGGCATCTAGCCTGTTTCCCACCCCAGATTAACTTCCATGAGAGACTCGACAGGGTTTGTAAATAACAAGAAGCAGTAGGAGCGGGAAGGACTCGGAAAATTTTGAGAATTTGGGGTAGTATTGTCATTTTAAAGGCTGCAAGTCTGTCCAGCAATGAAAGCTCCTTCTTGGTCATTGCCTTTAGTAGGTCATCTATTATGGCTAGAAGTATTTTGTAGTTTGTGGTAGTTAGATCTATTATTATAGGCATTAACATTATTCCCAGATATTGAATACTTTGGTCTGTCCATTTGTAGGGAAGGTCCTGCTTAACTTTCCTTTTGCTGTGACTGGGAATTCCCAGATCTAAGATAAGAGATTTTGTGAAATTGACTTTGTAATATGACATTTTGCTAAAGTCCTCTAGAACTCTGTGGGCATTGGGGAGGGAGGTGGCTGGGTTTGTCAATAAAAGGATGACGTCATCTGCAAATAAGTTAATGGTATGAGAGTGTGAGGCTATTTTGAATCCAGTAATTGAGGGGTGTGTGCATAATTTTTCTGCAAGGGGTTCAATCATCAGATTAAATATGGATGGAGAAAGTGGACAACCCTGTCCAGTCCCGTTGGAGATGTTAAATGTTTTGGACAATAGGCCACCTGTGCCGTAGGAAAAGAGTATAATGCTAGTACAGCATTAAGACACTGTCCCTGGAAGCCAAATTTTGTAAGCACGTGAGTCATATACTGCCAGTGGACTCTATCGAACGCCTTCTCTGCGTCTATCGACAGTAACAGAGAAGGTGATCAAGTTTTTTCAGCAAAGTGTATAACATTTACAAGCCTAATGGTGGCGTCTGAGGTCTGCCATCCTCTCACAAATCCCATCTGGTCGCTGCCAATAATAGATGGTAGGAATTTAGTTAGGCGTTTAGCTAATAGTTTTGCGTATATTTTGATATCAGAGTTCAGTAATGAGATCGGCCTAAAGTTGGCCAGTGTTGTGGGATCTTTCCCTGGTTTGGATAGTGTTACAATGTATGCCTTGAGCATCTCGGGTGGGAATGTAGGAGATATTGCAGTTTGGGTAAAGACTCGTAAATAGGGTGTAAGGGTTTCCTTAAATATTTTGAAGTATTTATTAGGAAGGTCATCAGGGCTGGGGGATTTCCCGTTCGGGAGTGTTCTGATTATAGATTCAATTTCCCAAGAAGAGAATGGGGCATTCAGTTCTGCTAGTTGAGTGTTGGATAGGGAGGGGAGGTTCAATTTCTGTAGGAATTCCTGAATGTCCTCCTCTGACGGTTGTGGAGTCTCGGTGTCATTGCTCAGGTTATATAGCGAGCCATAAAAGTCGGCAAACTGATCAGCTATTTCTTGGGGATTAAGGAGTTTGTGCTGGTGAGGTCGGATGAATAAGGTAAGCTATTCTTGTTTTCATACGGGCCGTTTTCAGTCTGTTAGCAAGATATTTACCTGCCTTATTGGCATTATTGTAGTGTGCTAATTTTAAACGTCTTAGGTGATAGTTGTATTGTTGTGTTAGTAACTCTCTTAGATAAAGTTGAGACAGTTTTTGTGACATAGTTTGGTTGCAGGACGGTTTGTTTACCGGTTCCAGCGATTTGATGTCCATTTGTAGGGAGTTAAGTTTGGCTCTGTATTGCTTCTTAACCCTAGCCCCTTTTTGGATGAGTATGCCCCTTATATATGCCTTGTGAGCATTCCATAGGGAATATGGATTGTCTACTGAATGTTCATTAGTAGTGAAAAAGTGTTTGAGATGTTGGGATATAATTGGATTGTATTGGGGGTCATGTATGATCTTGTTATTGCAGCGCCAGATGAGGAGGAGAGGGGTGTCCCCTACAGTTATTGATAGAGTTATGGCGGCATGGTCGGACCAAGTGATATCATGAATTTTAGCTTCAGACACCTTTTGTGGCAACCATTTGTCCATGGGGAACATGTCAATGCAGGGGTAGGATTGGTGCCTATGGGAGAAGAGGGTATAATCCCTCTCATTAGCATGGAGGCATCTCCAGGCATCAAAAAGTTCCTCCGAGTGTAGGAGCCGACTCAAGGTTGTTGTTCGTTTTGGTGTATGTGAGGTTGTGTCCAGTTTCGGATCTATTATGAGATTCAGGTCCCCACACACTATAAGGTTTCCATATTTTGTGTCCTGTACTCTTTTAAGCAGTTTGCGCATGAAGCAGATCTCATGGCTATTGGGTGCGTCCTCCTTCATCTATGTGTACATCTTTAATGCGGAGGGACACAGAGTTCCTGATTGCCAGTAGGACTCCTCCTGCTTTGTGGTTCGGGGTATTGGCCAAAAAGATATGGGGATAATACTTATGGTGACAATAAGGCACTTTAGAAGATTGAAAGTGAGTCTCTTGTATACACAAGATGTCTGCTCTCTGCGTGTTGGCCTCTCTCCACATTGAGTGTCTTTTGGCCGGATGATTGAGGCTCTTTACATTTAACGATAGACACTTAAGATTAATTTGTTGCTATTGGAGTGGGGTTTGAGAGTGTGATGTGGTACTCATGGCTGTATTGGAGCCTTCTTCTGTGCTCACGATGTTGAGCTGGAGACTTTGGAGACATACATCTGGGAATGTTGAAACGCTGGAGGTGTTGATGATATACACCAGACACGTGTATGGGGAATCAAGTGCTTCTGTATATATCGAAGAAAAGACTAGAAGAAACAATCAGAAAATAAAAGTCAATAACATAAAAAAGGCTTGGGTACTTTTTTGGACCAGTGAGCAGGAAATACTGCTTAGAATACATCGGGGGAAAGATGGAGCGACTCTGCGGTCCTCCTGGATCAAAGAATTTGTGTAGTACGGTGGTCTAGCTAGGAGCTTCCTGCGGTTGTTTTTTTATGCTGTCATTTGTGGGACACCACTTGCCACTCTTCCTGTATGGTACCCATTTGTGGATTCGGGAATGTATTCATTGATGCAGCTGAAGTGGATTCAGGGATTATCCCCATTTACGTAGTACTGTAATTCCCTCCTCAAGGGTAGAGATGTGGGTTGTTGTCCCATTGTGGGTTATCAGGAGGGTTGCTGGGTGTTTCCACTTATGCAGGATTTTATGGTTCCTCAGGGCTTTTGTGATCATTGCCAGGTTTTTGCGTCACTGTTGGGTGTGCCTAGACAGGTCCGGGAGTAGCTGGATGGATCCATATGGTAAGGATGCGTTGTCTGCTCTGTGTGCAGCTATCATGATCTGCTCCTTTATGTGATAGAAGTGCACCCTGAGCAGTACATCCCTTGGTGACTCTGCAGAGATGAAGGAGGATCTTGGCAGCCTATGTATCCTGTCTATTAGGGGGTCGTGTGCAGATAATGTCAGTATCAGTGTGGAGAAGAGAGCTTGGTTATATTGTTGTAGCTGGTTGGGTAGGACAGGTTCCAGAACTCCACATAATTTTATGTTATTCTTTCAGGATCTGTCTTCCAGATCCGAGATTGTATCCTTTAACCAGGCTATCTTTTCATTTTGGGCCTTGTGGGCATCCACCATGATGTTGTATGAAGATGAGTATGCATCCATTTTCCTTTTGACCTGATCTACCCTGGTCCCTATCATTTTCACTTCAGCTTGGCATTGGTTTAATCCGGACATTATATTGGATTGTGGGGACGCTCTTAGGGACAATAGCATTTCTTTGAGTGTGGTATCTGATATTGGTTGTCCCGCTGTGGGGAAACTGGCTATAGGATCGAGCCCTGAGAGAGAGGCGGTCTGTTGACTGGAAACCGGTCTGCTTACCTCCATGTCCCCGTTAGGTTGCGAGTCCTCCTGGGAGTCTAGGTGGGTTTCTGTTTTGGGGACTTCTTGTAGAGGGGGTTGATGTCCCTGAGGAGGGCACGCTCCTGCTTGTTGCCTTTTTGGAATGGTTCTAGACTAGCAGACCTCTGTGAGGCATTGTAAGTTGGTGTGCCTGTGTCCACTTTGTGCCCAGGTGCCCTCTTTGGGTTGAGGGACTCTGTGCAATGTAGTTAGAATAAGCTGTTGGCAGACACACTGGAGCTGAACTGTTGTGTGGGCTCTGAGGTGAACTGGGTGTACCAATATCGCCGCCGGTCCCGGGTTTACAGTTCCCAGTGACATTTCAGGAGCCCCAGCAAAACTGTTCTGTAGGCTTCCTAGGGATGGCTAGTGATTGTTTGGTGGCTATCACCTCGTTCCAGGTCCCTGGATGGCCCATACTACAGGCCGCGGCTTCTAAGATGGCGGCCGCGCTAGGCCTCAGCAGGCCGCAGCTCCGACCCAGTCTAAGTTACTGGATGTCGTCCAAGGTGACCTAGGGGTAGTCAGTCGTGTTGTGGGGTCCTGGGGCACAGCTGCCAGGGTAGATGGTATGAGGATGGCTCACGGGAGCTCCGTGATTCTTGTTGTGATACCCGGACCGGTAGGCCACTCTGAGCCTCGGCCTAGATTTTGCCTGGCGTGGGCGTCCAATCTGCACAATATTTAGTGCGGAGTGTAGCTGGAGGTGCAGGGAGATGGGCTGATGTGCATTTTTTGCTCACCCGTTGTTTGGATGGCAGGATTCCTCTGGATGGTGTGAGGAGATTACAGAGCCTCACAGTGATGCAACCGTCCCTGTTCACGTAAGGTGTCAGGCCACGCCCCCTCCCCCCCATACACATGTTTCTAATCCAGTAAGGTGCAAATAGCAATCCACATGTGAACATTTTATCTCAAATTAAAAAAAAATACAAAATAAACTAGCTAAGATATTAAATGTGCATGCACCAAGCATTCCAACAGGTTTTGTTCCTACATGTGATGTTCAATAAATTGCCATCAGTGGCCAAGAGCCTAAAACCTCCTTTTTTATTTGAGGTATGACTTTGCTGGCTCATGGTTGGATGCTGGAACATACTGTACACACTTAGCAAATTCATCCCATGCACACTGTGGCTTGTGTATGCATGTCTGTTGATAGTTTGGATGCCTAGTAAATACTGTAAATATTTGAGATGGGTTGCCTTGCGCAATTGGTACATTGACATTATGACAAGTTTGGGATTTTGTAGCTCCTTGGTAGTGCAAAGCAGTGATTTTTTACTCTACACCAGAAGTACGTTTCAGGGCTTTTTCTACCCAGTTTTATTTAAAAGAAAGCAAAAAAAGTTTACAAATGAGAGTCTTCCAATGCAGGGGTTCTCACCATCAATACGACAGATGAAAAATATTCAGCCTCCTGGTTCTCTCAACTTTGCTGCTCAACTTAGTAGTTTTGGTCTTCCTGATCATCAAACATCCAGTTGTCATACACACACACTGTCCCAGACTGTCTCTCTCTCTCAGGCTCGAGCCTCAATCTGTCCTGTCCAGGACAATATGGTGCAAAGTGCACCTCTCACAGCTCCCTGGCAATCATTGACCTCCTTGGGAGGGTGAGCTCTAACCCTGGCTCTAACATGAATGCAGCACACACCTGCATCATTAATGTGCCTGCTTCCAAGAAAACCTGGCCCAGACCGGCATATTAAACAGTGGCATGCCCTCACCCTGCCACATACCCCACCCCTCTTTGTTTCACATCAGAGGGAGAAACACACCCACTCTTCACACTGGCACCTCTATACCTGCTGCCACCCCAGGGGTCCAAACCTGTTTGACTTTCTTTCTAAAGGAGCACCCTACCCACATATTTTATCTGGCTGTGCCTCCTGAAGCACTTTTTCCTGTCCCTTTGGGTCCCACTGGTCTCTCTACCACTCCTCTTGCTATTTGTATTAATTTCAGTCATTACCAACTGTCTTTCAGGTTCACCTGTGAGGCTACCCTTGGCAACCAAACCATCATCAGGAATCCTTGTCCCATTGTTTGCTAGGACAGTATCTGAGGAGGGACCATGTACAGGAAAGCAGTTACTCCCTATGGGACCTTCCCAAAGTTTTTCCTCGCCCCCTGTTGTTCAACACTCCAATAGCACCAATATCTTTAACCATTTCTGTTCCCTCTGGTACTTTCAATATCTCTGACCTGTCACACAATGCTCCAGAGTGCTTCTCATACACAACATCAGCATAAAGCAATCCAGCACACTGTGAGGCAACTTTCAACATTAACACCAAACATTGCATCATGTAACTCCAATTTGGTCTATCTCTGCCCAGTACAGCCTGCAATATCCAGCTCTAATTAGCAGTACCCCATGGTATAAGTTCTCCTGACTCAGGTGAGGATAGCAAGATATACACTGGCTGTACACTCCATGATTCTAACATGTCTTTGAGCATGTCTTTCATCACAGGACACCCTACATCATCAACTCCTTCATGTGTTGTGGGCAACATTTCTGCTATGCGTTTATGCTCACTTGGGCCTTCTGTCATGAGAGGGTTAATATCTGCAGCAGTCAACATGCCCTGGTCTATAGGCTGTTCAGCAGACTCTTCCCCTGGCATGACAGCAATAGTGTCTACCTCACTTTTACACCCAGGCACTTTGTCCAGTAAAACAAACACTTCCTTGTGCCGCTCATCCCAGTCTGTTTTAAGAAGACATTGTTTTAACACATGTTCAGACATCATAGGTTGCAATACCACCGTTTTACCACTGTGCAATGGCAGTGCTTCACTCCCAACACAGGATTTTGCATTTCCAGTCTTAACAAGCTGCATTAACCCATAATATCCACTATACAACATCATTAGTGTGCCTTCTTCCAAGAAAAGCAGGCCCAGACCACCATATTAAACTGTGGCACAGCCTTGCACTGCCACAACATATCCATATAAGCTTTATTAAGTCAAACATATTGTGTTTTCTTTTTTATACAAGTAAATATCAACATCATTAAATATACTGTTTATTATATAGCTCTATAAAATTCCTATATATATATTTTAACTGATATCATTTGGAATAAATACACACATGATAATACACAATTACACGTTGGATTAAATTCTCACAGCCGAGCTGCCAAATAAGAAATGAATCCATACAGTAAGTATACACATTTTTATACCATTATGGTTACTTTACTAAATCATAGAAAATGCCGATTTTGCAGTCTATGCTTATTTAGAGTAGTAAACAATGTTCAGCTTTCATTTGAAGAGGAATTAAAAACAAAACAAATAATGATTTGTCTTGTATGTGAAATTATTAATTTCTCTGTGATTTTAACTGTCCATTTACTGTAGGCAGGCGCTATAGCCAGGCTGGATCATGTACATGTACGTCTTCCAGCATCTTCTGGTTGAGGGCATACTCATGTCCACTGCTGACCTGTACTGTCACTGGCTACAGTGCAAATTTGTCTGCTGATCAGCTCTGCTTATCGGCTGTAGCTAATTACGAAACAGAGTCCTGTGTTTACAAACACACAGGACTCTGTACACAGAGCAGTGATATGGCTGTTTCTGCTCCCTGCAAAGCAGAGAGAAAAAAATAGCCAGATCTGTATGTAAAAGCAGCACATATTACACACATTACACTTGTTAAGCACACAATTAACCCCTTTATTGCCCTTTGATGTTACTCCCTTCCCTGCCAGAGTCATTAGAGCAGTGTCAGTGTACAGTATTATATGTGATCACTATATTAGTGTCACTAGCAACATCAATGTCAGTTAGTCAGTCAGTGTACCTCCCCATTCCACTATAAGTCGCTGATCACCCCCATTACAATATAATGTCTATATCTGCATGAATTCCAGTAAATATAACATAGTTTGTAGACTCAATAGCTTTCATGCAAACCAAATATACACTTATTGTTTTATTTTATTTTTTATATTTTTTTTTTTTTACCAAAGAACACATTTTGGCCTAAATTTATGAAGATTTTTTTTTTCATTTTATATGTTTTATAACAGTAGAATATATTGTGGTATTTTTTTTTTCAAAATTTTCTGTCTTTTTTATTTATATAATATAAAATAAAAAAACAGTAATTATCAAATACTACCAAAAGAAAGCTCTGTTTGTGTGGAAAAAAATATACATATGAAATATACATTTCATTTGCATACACTGTTGCAAAACTGAGCAATTCCAGTTAAAGTAGCAAAGTGCTGAATAGCAACAAATACCCTGGTCATGAAGGGGGTAAACCTTCCGGAGGTTAAGTGGTTTAAGAGGTTTTCTATGTGTTCCATCATCATTCATTTTGAATTATGAACCCTTTAGTAAAGCATTATGATTTATACCCCAAAACCCCCCTATATATACTCAGCACCTAATATTTGGGCACATCTGATAAGCAGTGTTAACCAAATAATAAATATATAGGTTGTGGCTGTTGTATAGATCACAAAACTCAAATCTGTCAAAAATAGCCTGCCTCCCAAGCAGTCTTCTAGCACTTAACCTCACTGGAGGTATGATTATGTCAGATTTTTGTGTCTCAAAGCGATACATTGTTTCACATTGAAAATTGGAGTTTTATTTAGTAGGCCTGTAATTCTTAGGTATAACTCACTTAAATCTGTAGATATCCCAGGTATGATAAAGTTTTAAACAACAAAATCATAAATTATAATTTAATAAATAACTATAAATAATTATCAAAAATATTAATATAATAATAAAATGTATTCAATAATGGAATCAAATCAAAAACACTGAAATTTGCTCAGTTGCAGAATTGTTGCTGTCATCACTTTCAGTGTCTGATGACGAATTTCCCCACGAATCAATATCGCTCAATTCTGCAAGTGGTTCTTGTTTACTATCGCTGTTTTCTAGCTGGTCAAAAACCGCTTTTCATGTAAAGGGATGCTTTTTGGATGCCATGGACATTCTCAAGTTTCCAGGCAGAAAGAATGGCATATATAATATAAAAGTGCATGCAGGGCATTGAACAAAGCAGTGTACTGTATGTGTTGTGTGTGTTTCACTTTTTGAATTTTGCCACCGGACTCCGTCTCCATTGGACGCAAGGCTCACAGGGTACGGAGCCTGGCACATAGTACATCGGGCAGAGGACACAGCCCACAGACACAGCGGAGGGACATAGCAGGATCCTGGGGACTAGGTAAGCAACTTTGCCTGGATCCTGTGATGCAACCCTGAGTGTGGCTCGGGGTTACCGCTTTTGGAAGTAAAAATTAACCCCAAGCTACACTGGGGAATACCGCCAGGAAGGTTTATGCATTCTTTGCATTAAGATAAAAAACCTTCTGTGTGCAGCAGCCTCCTAATGCTTGCCTGAGCCCCATCTCGATCCAGTGATGTTACATGAGAGACTCGGCTGTCCGGGACTCTCCCTCCTGACTGGCTGAGCCACACAGCAGGCATCATTGGTTCCCGCTGCTGTCAATCAAAGTCAGTGAGCTAATGAGGAGAGAGAGCGGGCAGGGCCGAGCTGCGGCTCTGTGTCTGAATGGGCCAAGCTGCTTGCTGTGGGATACTTGGCAGTAGGGAGAGGTCAGGAGCACTGGCAGGGGACCCAAAAATAAGAGGATCTGGGCTACTCTGTGCAAAACAACTGCACAGAGCAGGTCAGTATAAAATGCTTGTTATATTTAAACAAAAAAAAAAACAAGACTTTATTATCACTTTAAAAAAACAGCAAAAAAATATTTACCCTTTCACCCTTTCAACATGCTTGCCTAGACAGGGACAAGATATCACTAAACCTTGTGGCAGGATCCTCAATAATGATGGGTCAAACACCCCTCCCCCAGTTTGGTGCAACATCAGAACTCCTGAACATGGAAAAAGTTTGGGCCAGAGCCCAGAACCCTGTTAAAGTATATGTGGCCTGAAAATCAAAAGTCCCCATTTTTAAGACTTACTGTAGGTGTAAGTTACTGGCCATAAAAAGACTATGGGAGCCCAGGTACTGTCTTGGGGGACATATATCAATGCAAAATTTTTTTAAATATAATTTTTAAAGGAGCAGTGATTTTAATGATGCTTAAAGTGAAACAATAAACATGAAAAATTCCTTTAAATATAGTGACTGGGGGGGTCCCCTTAGTCTGCCTGTAAAGTCGCACACTTTAATGCATATGCTTCCCAATTGCCATTGTTGGCAATACAAAAATGTGAAAAAATGGTGTGAGGGTCCCCCCAACCTATACCAAGCCCTTTGGGTCTGGTATGTATTTTGAGCAGAAGCCCATGCCAAAATTTTCTTTAAAAATGGTGTGGGCCCCCCCAAAATCCACACCAGACCCTTATCTGAGCATGCAGCCTGGCAGGCCAGGAAGGGGGGTGAGCAAGTGCCCCCCTTAACCATACCAGGCCACATGCACTCAACATGGGGGGTGCTTTGGGGCAGGGGGGTTCTGCTCCCACACCCCAAAGCACCTTGCCCCCATGTTGATGGGAACAAGGGCCTCTTCCCCACAACTCTGGGTGGTGGTTGTGGTGGTCTGCAGGCAGGGGACTTATTGGAATCTGGAAGCCCCCCCAGATCCCAGCCCCCCATGTGAATGAGTATGGGGTCAAAAATAAAAACACATACAGTGTTTGACAATTCTTTATTAAAAATAAAAAAAAAAATTGCCCTCATGTAGATCCATCATCAATCACAATGCCGCCGTACTGCCGAACCCGAAAAAAAAGCTCCACCCACGACAAAGGCTACCACCATCTGCCTGCTCTGCTGTCTGGTAGCTCTTAAATAGCTTAGGGACGGGGCCATCCAGCAAAGTCACCTGGTGGCACCACCCCCTTGTGATGTCACTGACCCAGTATGCACTTTCCTACTTGAGAACTGTCAGACGGTAGAGCAGGCAGTCAGTGGGAAGCCTTTGTCATGGGGAGGAGCTTTTTTTTTTTTTTGGATCCGGCGGGCATTGTGATTGACAATGGATCTACATCTGGGGACATTTTTTTTTTAATATTGTCAAAAACTGTGTGTGTGTTTGATTTCTTTTTGGCACTATTTTGGTGAATGAGTAGGGGTACAATGTACCTCTACTCATTTACATGGGGGTGAGATCTGGGGGCCCCTTTGTAAGAGAGGGCTTCCAGATTTCGATAAGCCCCCCTGACCACAGACCCCCATAACCATTGCCCAACCCATGTGGACGGGGACAAGGCGCTTTAGGGTGGAGGGGCTCTGTACCTCCCCATGTTGAGGGCATATGGCCTGGTATGGTACAGGAGGGGGGTGCTCACTCACCTTCCCCTTTCCTGGCCTGCTAGGCTGCATGCTCACAAAATGGTTTGGTATGAATTTTGGGGGCCCTACACCATTTTTTTTTAAATTAAGTGTTCTCCTTAAAATTCATACCAGACCCAAAGGCCACCCACGCCATTTTTTTCACATTTTTGTATTGGCAGGAAAGTTTTTTTTCATCCAGCTGTCAGCGGGGGAAGCCCGCAGACAGTTGGTGACTCATCCCTGGCTTCCCAGCCTGCTCCTTAACAACCAGCTATTCACTGTGCTCTGTGCCCTGATTGGACAAAGCCTTGCACCTGACCAGCGCTCGGGTGCATTCCTCTAGCCAATCAGGCCCCTAGAATGCACTGTGCAGTGCGCAGTGCATTGTGGGGCACTCGGAGGGATGATCGGGTGCTCTGCAAACACAACAGGCGCTGTTTGGGGCCGAACTTATGTTCACCCATCTCAAATTTTCAAGCAGTTGAGGATCCCAAATCCCAGGAACACATTCTCATGGAACTTGGGGACATTGTTTTTTTTTCAAGCTATTTGGGTTTTCATGCAATGTTTTTTTCATTTGCACATGGTAAGCTAAGTCCATGAAACATCCAATAAATAATTCACATTGAATAATTTCATGACACTAGTGAATTGTTGCTTTCACAGCATCTGCTTCACATAATTACTACACTTCACATGACAGACTGGAGATTGTAAAAGGTCAAACAATCTACATGCAGTCTATAACTCATTATTTATTGCTGTATATCTTGTTAGCTCTCTCATGTACCACAATAAAACTTCACTAAAAAATAAAAAAGCAACATTTTTTTTAAACAGACCATAAAAATGAACAATCATTAGTATGCTGATTTTGTAAATTAAAGTGTAAGCGCTTGAGCCTAAAATAACTTCTTTTCTTTAAAAAATCCTCCATTAAATACTACTAACCCATGCATCCAGTCATCATTTGTATACTGATCATATATAGAGTATATAGAGAGTATATAAACTGTATACAATTTTTCAATAACATTTTTAGGATTTTTAGCCACTGGGAGTAGTTAGGTATATAATTTCCAACAAACATCTGGCTGCTCATCCACTTTTTGGTCATACAATGATTGTGCGTCCCCTGAGACATGCCACTCATAAAATCATACCTATACTGTCTATATCTATGCAGTCCATAGCTTATATCTCCAGGTATGTATGGACACAGAACTCTAACCTATGTTAGGAATGCAGGCCATCAATATGTTTTTTTTTTACATCATAGTCATCAGCTATTTAGGAAAATCAGTAGCACTATATCATACAGGCATTAAGACAATTTATCAAGGCTCAAAATTTCAAGTCCTGAGTCACTAGCCTTAAGCATTACTCTCCACCAGTTGCCCTACCCTGCCCCTAATTCCACCCCTAAACACACCCTCATAAATGATCTCATGAAATGACACTGTTAAATGTTTTATGCAGAATTAAGAAACACACGTTATTAACAACAACTTTAACAATATTAACAGAGAGCATATCAGTGCCCATCAGTGCAGCGTCTCAGTGCCCATCAATGCAGCCTCATTAATGCCCATCAATGCAGCCTTATCAGTGCCCATTAATGCAGCCTTATCAGTGCCCATCAGTGCAACCTCATCAGTGCTTATCAGTGCAGCCCCACCAGTGGCCATCTGTGCAGCATGTCAGTGCTGCCTTATCAGTGCAGCCTCATCAGTGCCCATCAGTGCAGCTTATCAGTGCCCATCAGTGCCGCCTCATCAGTGGTCATCAGTGCAGCCTCATCAGTGTGGCCTCATCAGTGGCCATCAGTGCAGCCTCATCAGGGGCCACCAGTGCAGCCTATCATTGCCTGTGAGTGCAGCATATCAGTGCAACTTATCAGTGCTGCCTCATCAGTAGCCATCAGTGCCACCTCATCAGTGATCATCGGTGCAGCCTGTTAGTGCCCATCAGGGCAGCACATCATTGCTGCCTTATCAGTGCAGTCCCATCAGTGCAGCTTATCAGTGCCACCTCATGGTCATCAGTGCCACCTCAGCAGTGGCCGCTAGTGTGTCCTCATCAGTGCAGCCTTATCAGTGCCCATCAGCACAGCATATCAGTGGCCATCAGTGCAGCCTATTAGTGCCCATGAGTGTAGCCTATTAGTGCTCATCAGTGCAGTATATCAGTGCCCATCAATTCAGCATATCATTGCCACCTCATCAGTGCCCATCAGTGCCGCCTCATCAGTGGCCATCAGTGCAGCCTATTAGCGCTCATCAGTGCAGCCTATTAGTGCCCATCAGTGCAGTATATCAGTGCCCATGAATGCAGCATATCAGTGCAGCCCCATCAGAGCAGCTTATCAGTGACACATCATATATCAGTGGCCACCAGTGCACCCTATCAGTGCAGCCTTCTCATTGCCCATCAGTGCAACCTTATTAGTTCCCATCAATGCAGCCTTATCAGTGCCCATCAGTGCAACCTTATCAGTGCCCATCAGTGCAGCCTATAAGTGCACATCAGTGCAGCCTCATTAATGCTTATCAGTGCCCATCAATTCAGCCTATTATTGCCCATCAGTGCAGCCTATCATTGCCCATAAGTGCAGCCCCATCAGTGCCCATCAATGCAACAGGGAGGAATCGGGAGGAGAGCTGGCCGGATCACACAGAGTGGGGATTTCCCACTGTGACACAGCTTGTACTGTATATGAAATGCTGTCAAAGTCCCACCTGGACAGGCATTGGACCAGTGTGCTATCTTTCATTGGAGTCATGAGGAGGCAGGACTTTGTTTGACATTGGCCAGAGTTTCATATACAAGCTGTGTCACAGGGGTAGATTTCCACTCTGTGTGATGCAGCCGGCTCTCCTCCTGACAGTTTCCTGGCTGATTGCTTCTGGCAGAAGCAGTGCGGCTTTTTTTACAGGGCATCAGAGTGGCCCGGGAGGCGGGGAGCCCCCCTCCTGGCCACTCTGATGGCCACACCACTTTTGCCACAAACAATCAATCAGGAAACTGTCAGCCCAATCTGCCCTCACTAATTTCCACCCACCAAATGTGAGAGGAAATTTTGAGGGCTGAATATATGTTTATATAGTAATTTTGTAGCATTGTATTCCACTTGGTTTCTACATGCTTTTTCTTACCCATTTACAATGCTATATATTTAAAGTAAATGCAGATTTACTTCACCACAATTCAAACCTATTTTAGATAGGGTGGCTCAATTAATAATTTTTTTAAGCTTTCTTTTCACTTGGTGACCCTGCCAGTATCACACCTCCTGTCCTAGGGTTGGCTCTCTCACTGTTCTAAATATATGGAGGCGAAGCATTCAAGGTTACACTTCTGGTTTGGACTAAATTATCTTCTCAATAACATAGGAGGGGTGGTGTTCTTTAATCCACAGAAGTAAACCAGCAAGGCTAATAACTAGGGATGGGCGAATCAGTGCGGGCTGAACATTTGCCCATCCGGCCGTTCGTCGGACATCCAAATTAGCAGGATGTTTGCTGCACAGTGCATTCTGCACCCTGATTGGGCAAAGCTTTGCCCAATCAGGGCGCAGCATACACTGATTGTTAAGGAGTAGGGCTGGGAAGCCAGCCATGGCATCCTTACCAGCTGATGAGTCATCAGTTGTCAAAGAGTTTCCTCGCTGACAGCTGAACAATAAAAAAAAATGGTTAAAAAATAAGGAAAAAATGGACCCCCCAATCCATACCAGGCCCTTCATGGCCTGGATATGGATTTGGAGGGAAACTCCATGCCAAAATTAGAAAAAAAAAACAGCGTCCCCCCAAAATCCATATCAGACACTTATTCGAGCATGCAGCCTGGCAGGTCAGGAAAGGGGGGGTGAGCGAGCACCCCCTTCTGAACAATACCAGGCCACATGCCCTCAACATGGGGGTGGATGTTTTGGGGCAGGGGGCCTCTGCCCCCCCAAAGCACCCTGTCCCCATGTTGATAGGGACAAGGGCCTCTTCCTGACAACCCTGGGCTGTGGTCGTTGGGGTCTGCAGGTGGGGGGCTTATTGGAATCTGAAAGCCCCCTTTAACAAGCGGAATTGAGGCATTCAATGGGAGGCCTTCCAGGAGGCAGAGCATTTTTTTTTTTTTTTTTACGTTTTTCGAGTCGCGGGCCGCGTGATTGATGATGGATTTACATCGAGGGACACTATTTTTTTTTTTTAATAAAGGATTTGTCAAAAACGGTCTTTTGTGTATATTACCTTTTTGCCACTTTTTTGGTGACTGGGTAGGGGTACTATGCATCCAATACTAATTCACATGGGGGCGGGATCTGGGGGACCCCTTGTTAAAGGGGGCTTCCAGATTCTGATAAGTCCCCCACCCACAGACCCCAACAACCATAGCCCAGGGTTATTAGGAAGAGGCCCTTGTCCCCATCAACATCAAAGCACGCACCCCCCATGTTGAGGGCATGTGGCCTGGTATGGTTGAGAAGGGGGAAGCTCACTCATCCCCTCCTTTCCAGACCTGTCAGGCTGCAGGGTCTGGTATAGATTTTGGTGTGACCCAAACCCCTTTTTTTTCATTTAGGCATGGGGTTCCCCTCCAAATCCATACTGGTCCCGAAGGATCTGGTATGGACTGGGGGAGACCCCATGCTCTTTTTGTCTTTATTTTTTCAATAGCCGGATGCCGACAATTGCAGCATTTTAAATGGGATTTGACTTTTATTTTCTTTAGAAATGTCATTTTTGCTGCGGCATGTTTTATACGTGCTACAGATGCGCCACTTTACATGTGCATTAAGAGGACTCCCCAGGTACTATATTTAACCACTTTAAGACCACCCACTGCACATATACTATTGTGCAAAATTATGTACCCATGTGTCGTTTTATGCAATAGATACTGTGGGTGAGCGCCACGGGACCACGCACATGGGTCCAGCAGACTCAATGTCTGCCAGCCACCGACGATCGCTTCACAGAGAGGCAGAATGTAAACAAGGATCCCCATTCTGACAGGAGACAACAGTGAGATCTGCTGTTCCTAGTGATCAGGAACAGCAATCTCAATGTTGTCCCAGTGAGCACATAGCCAACACAGTTAGAACACACCCAGGGAACACAGTTAACCCTTTGATCACCACTAGTGTTAACCCTTTCCCTGCTAGTGTCATTTATACATTGATCAGTGCATTTTTTTATCACTAATCACTGTAATAATGTCGCTGGTCCACAAAAAGTGTTACTTGGGGTCAGATTTGTCCGCAGCAGTGTTGAAGTCCCGCTAAAAATCGCAGATCACCACCATTACCAGTAAAAACAATAAAAAGTCTATAAATCTATCCGCTATTTTGTAGATGCTATAACTTTTGCGCAAACCAATCAATATATGCTTATTGCATTTTTTTTACTATATGTAGAAGAATACATATTGGCCTAAACTGGTGAATAAATGTGTTTTTTTTGGATATGTATTATAGAAGAAAGTTAAAAATATAGTGTTTTTCTTTTTCAAAATTGTCGGTCTTTTTTTGTTTATAGCGCAAAAAATGAAAATTGCAGAGGTAATCAAATACCTCCAAAAGAAAGCTCTATATGTGTGAAAAAGAGACATCAATTTTATTTGGGTACATCGTCACATGACCGCACAATTGTCAGTTAAAGTAACATAGTGCTGTATTCCAAAAAATGGCCTGGTCATTAAGGGGGTAAATCCATTCGGGGCTGAAGTGGTTAAATTAATATTTCATTTTTATTGTTGCACTTTAAGCATAATTAAAATCACTGCTCCTGCAAAAACAATTGTTTTTAAAAAAAAAAAAAATATATATATATATATATATATATATAGTGATAAATGTACTTTTATGGCCAATTACTTGCATATAAGCTTTCAAAATGGGCACTTTTGTTTTCTCCTGTTCAGCTCCCATAGCATTCAATGGGGTTCGCCTTTCGAGTTAGAACATTTCTCCTGTTCATGAGTTCTGCTGCAAACTAAACAGGGGGGTGTTCTGCCTATCCTTAGTGATAACACTGCTTAGAATTTTAGTAGGGAACAGGAAGTCACTTCATTTCTGGCACGATCAACAGGTATTGGTTTGCACTTAACAATCCAACATACAGTATAAAATGCTTTCAATGGTAGACCCGAATTACAAGAGAACTTAATTGTAAGGGTTTACAGACACTTTAAGTTAAGCGATGCATAAAAATGTCTGGTTTACTACTGCTCTTTTGACTCTCCAGCATGTTGTAACCTCTAACAGGGAAATAATGAATACTTCTAACCATGGGAAGCACTGATCACTGATCTGGAATCACAGATATTTTTTTTCTGTTTTGTCTGTTCATGCCTATCCTTATAGCCTCATGCACACTGGATGTTATAAAAACACCAGTAGCTTTAGCTGTAGAATGCCGCTTTTAAAACAGATTTTGCCACATTTTGCAGTTTTTGCATTAGCGTTTTTAAGCATTTGTTAGCGTACTTTAGCAAAACTATACCCCCACAAAAGCTTATGGCTCATCAGCCGACTTGCCGTGTTTTTCAGCATTTTTCATAGTTAGAACGTTTTTACAGCTGAAAAACTCCTCTGCAAACCCTCTAGTTCTGTGTTTTTTTCCAGCCAGAAAACATCCTGCAAAAAACACTGATAAAAGCACATGGATACATAGGATAACATGGTGGGGAGGTTACTGGCTGCAGAAAAAAACGCCTGACGCCAAAAACAACAGCTGTAAAAACGTCCAGTGTGCATGAGGCCTAAACTTAGAACTTCAGGAACAATCAGGCTTTCTACCCTTACTTTACCATTTAACCATTTTAAACATTAGAACAATCATACTTTACTGCTTGCACATTCTATTAAGGTAAAGGAGTTCACAAAGTTCACATTGACTGTGGCTTTGAAATAGTGAAACTTCATATGAAATCACATGATTTCAAAGCTGCATCTCAGTGCGACTTCAGGTGTGACCTTGAAGACATCTGTGCAGCTTCATGCACAGATGTCTATTCAAGTCGCACCCAAAATTGCCAAAAGTAGTGCATGTACTACTTTTCTCAAATCTATGAGGCACAAAGTTGACATCTCACCCATTTGAAGAGTGAGCTTGCTGGGATATAGGATGCAACTTGTCATGCGATTTGACAAGCCGCTTCAATGCAAACAAGGACTTAGGCTGCTTCAGATGAGAAACGTGTGCCTAGGTAGGACAGAAGCAAATTTGAAAGCAGTATTGAAGTCTGTTTGATTTTTCGGTCATGTTAGTATTATGGAAATAGCCAGTAATTAATCCCGGAATGATTGATTCCTTACTGATGGAAAGATGCAAGCTAGAAAGTAGCAGGTTACTCTGAACAACTGCACATGTTCATGCTAAACTGTAATTACATGTGCAATATTTTGTGATTACCATATATTTTACATATTAGAGAGATGATTATCGTATAACTTAGTGATAGATGGCAGAACCTCCACAATTAAACTTTTGTGGTTAGGTGTTGCAAAAGAACAATTTAAAAACTCCTATGCAACTTAGTCTGAAAAAAATCATAGTGTTGTACTGTATATCCACAGCAAATAAATAAATTGGTAATTTGTCTTCTCACACTGCAACAACAATATGCAGGTATCCCTAAATGTTAAAATGGTTCTAAAGGCTGAAGGTTTTTTTACCTTGCATTCTATTCATGAAGGTAAAAAAACCTTCAGTGTGCAGCTGCCTTCTCACTCCCCCCCTTATACTCACCTGTCATCATTATACAGCGGCAGGTCAGCTCTCCTGCATGAATCGCCATAGCTGTATGGAAGCTCGCGCAGATACAGTTGCAGACGGGAGCTCCAGCACCCGCTGCATGCTGGGGGAGAGTGCCCGCGGGATGGGCGGACTTGATGTCCATTGGTGACCAGCGATCGACTACTACAGAGGCAGAATGGGGATCTGCCTATGTAAACATGGCAGATCCCCATTTTTTGTCAGGGGACATGACTGTGATCTACTGTTCCCAGTGATCAGAAACAGTCAGGTCTGTCATGTCCCTGCCAGCCCAGCCCCCACACAGGGGGGAACACAGTTAACCCCTCACTCTCTCCCTACAGTTTAACTCATTCCCTGTCAGTGACATTTATACAATAATCAGTGGCTTTTTAAAGCAATCATTGCTTTATAAATGTCATTGGTCCCAAAAAAGTGTTAAAAGTGTCTGATCTGTCCACCAGAATATCGCAGTCCCGATAAAAAATGCAGATTTCCGCCATTACTAGTAAAAGAAAATATTAAAAATGCAATTAATCTATTCCCATAGTTTGTAGACGCCATAGTTTGTAGACGCCTATTGCAACTTTATTTACCAAAAATATGTAGCAGAATATATATCGGCCTAAACTGAGGAAGACATTTTTTTTCTATATTTTTTTGGGATATGTATTATAGCAAAAAGTAAAAAAAAAGTTTTTTTTTCAAAATTGTCACGCTTTGTTTGTTTATGAGATGATCAAATACCAGCAAAAGAAAGCTCTATTTGTGGGAAAAAAAAGGATGTAAATTTTGTTTGTGTACAACGTCGCACAACCACGCAATTGTCAGTTAAAGTGATGCAGTGCCGTATCTCAAAAAGTGCTCTGGTCAGGAAGGGGGTAAATCCTTCTGGGGCTGAAGTGGTTAAAAAAAAATTAACCTTTACAAATGGTTTAAGCTATACAAAAGACTTTTAAGCTGTACAAGCTTTTCGTAGAGTAAAGAAGAACTATGTACAAATGAATAATTACAATTAGGTTTTTACTTTTCTATTGTCCATCAGGATAAATGACTCCTTTTTATTAAGCCTGTGTGTGGTATTTATTATGTCAGAAAAATTAAGTAAGGTAAATTATTGAAATGTCTCAATCTAACATAACCACATATATGCTTATAAAATATTCCCTAAGAACCTATTTTAGTCATAGTATATATTTTTTTGTTATTAATAGCTTTTAAAAGATAAAAAGAACTAATATACAAATGTTTTGAAATTACTTTGATTTTATATTTATACTAATTGTTGCCATAGAGATCAAAAAAAATGTCTCATTAAGAAACACAAGGTGCCACAAACACTGAGATTTTAGTATAAAATATTTACAAAGTGGTATTATAGATAAAAGATGTCAACATTTTCTCTAGAACTGTGACACATACATGAATAATTAAAAGCAGGCATCAGGGAAATATTTATAGATTTGTTTTTTATTCATAAAAATTGCATATAATGATGTTGCCATATTTAAAGGATACGATCACCTTTGTAAAAAGAATGCACACTTTTTGCAGGTTAAAAATTGTGTTTATTTGCACAGGAACCTGCAAAGCATTGCACCCATCGTCAGTGGAATGTGGGTGCAATGTCAGGCTTCTGCAGGTACTTTCTACAGCTCTCTGCCCATACCACTATACAGTCTCTCAGTTACCGAGCTGCAGGAAGTATCAATGGACTATGAGGACACTGGTCTGCATTCTCTTAATTCACTGAGAGCTACAAGCCATCTGCTGTGGTGACAGATGGGATTTGTAGTCACAAATTGCTGTGAATGAATGGGGTGACATGTTACATGTTACACCTGTATTTAGAGTTGACTTGAGCTGCCTTGACTTGAGTTGCCTCTTGTGCCCTGATTGACCAGCTGTGCTTTGGCCCTCTAAACAAACATCATAAGAACAGGGCTCTGAGCATATAATGGGTGCTACTACACTGGAGCTGCATTATATTACCCTGTCACACAATTCTGACCTTGCTAGCATGTCTCTTGATTACTCTAATGTTTGCTGCCTGTCCTTGGAATTTTCTACTGTATGCCACCCACCCTGACCTATACCTGTCTTTGGAATATGTTGTTGCCTGCCACTTTCTGTGACATCTTCCTTTCTCTGATTGTGCTATAGTTTGTTACCTCCCTTACCCTGTGGATATCCCTGTATTATGAAACTGTCTGCCATTTGTCCTGAACAATGCCTTTCTCTGGATTTTACTGGTTGCACATCTGTAGAAACATTAGTCCACATTTGCCACTCCCAAAGTCCCCAGTGGCTCTTGTCTTTAACCACTTTTAGAAAATTACTTAGAACCCCCAAACATTATATATTTTTTTCAGACAACCTAGAGAATAAAATGCCGGTTGTTGCAATATTTTATGTCACACCGTATTTGTGCAGCGGTCTTACAAGCAATTTTGTTGGAAAAAATACACTTTTTGAATAAAAAGTAAGACAGCAGTAAAGTTAGCCTTTTTTTTCTATATTGTGAAAGATAATGTTACGCTGAGTAAATTGATACACAACATGTCATGCTTCAAAATTGCGCGCACTCGTGGAATGGCGACAAACTTTGTCCCTTAAAAATCTCCTTAGGCGATGTTTAAAAATGTCTACAGGTTACCAGTTTTGAGTTGCAGAGGAGATCTAGTACTAGAATTATTGCTCTTTCTCTAACGATTGGGGTGATACCTCACATGTGTGGTTTGAACACCGTTTTCATATGTGGGTGCGACTACATATGCGTTTGCTTCTGCGCGTGAGCTCGGTGGAACGGAGTGCTTTACATTTTTTCTTCTTATTTATTTTTGCTTTTTATTTTTACACTGTCCTTTAAAAAAAAAATTGGGTCATGTAAACATCCCTTGTAATAGAAAAAAAGCATGACAGGACCTCTTTAATGTGAGATCTGTGGTCAAAAATACCTCAGATCTCACATTTAGACTTAAATGCATTAAAAAAAATAAATAAATGTAATTTGAAAAAAAAAAATCCCCTTTAAGAGCATTGGGCGGAAGTGACGTTTGACGTCGCTTCCGCTATGCAATGTTATGGAGCAGAGTGAGGGCCATCTTTCCCTTGTTCAGCTCCAGGCCTGTCAGGGGAAAGGATGCGATCATCTCCGCCACTACTGACGGCTCCAGTAAGCAGCGGAGATGGCCAGAGTGTGGCGGGAGGGGTGCCCCCTCTCCCACCCCCGATAAAAGTGATCTTGCGGCAAATCCACTGCTCAGACCACTTTTATCTGAAAGAGGACCACCCGCCGTTGTTGAAAATTCTGAGGTTATGGCAGCTAGATGTTGCCATAACATTGGTATTTAGCGTCAAAGTACCGACATATAATGATGGCGATTTGCGGGAAGTAGTTAATCCTTGCTCAGCGTGTGCCATTTGACTATGACATTGTGTTATAAGTCCTTGGTGCAGACCAGTATCTCCTGGCCTACTTGCCTTAAGGAAATGGAAGCTGTTATAGGTGAAGTTACTCTAGCCAGCTACAGTATCTGACCTCTGGTACTGAGGTGTGCATTACACTGCATTAAGTGAGATCACCATCCTGAAAATGCTGTCTAACAGGGGTGTCTGGGTTAAAAGTCTGGCAGAAGATACGTCCCATGCACAGTTATTTTACTGAGAAAAAATAATTGTTGACAAAATAGCAATATGTATAATGGTTAGATAGTAATTACAATATGTTACGCAGTGCAAAGGTGTCCTCTGAAAATATAGTAATTACTGTTGGACATAGCAATATAATCAACATTAGTGATTTTTATTATTGTCAAATAAAAATTGTTAATAAACAGGAATGCTTATAACAAATTAACAATGCCTATTATCATTTTCCTTCTGTAGGAGAAATAAGAGGAATTATCCAGAGGAGAGAACTCATGCACATCACTGGAACGGATGGGCTCAGGTAAGAAAAAGGGGGGCTCTAGGGGGCTGCTGCACTACAGAAGGTTTTTCACCTTAATGCATAGAACGCATTAAGGTGAAAAGCCTTGAGAATTTACAATCCCTTTATGGAATCTCCAAGTATGTTATTTAAAGAATTTGTGTATTTTCAATCTTGCCCGTTAACCCACAATAAAAGACCCAGTACTTAATTTTTTGCATTTACCAGGAAAGATATCAAGATTCAGCTCTCATAGACTTCAATAGGATCAGTGTTCAAGGGCTTCCTACTGTATTAATCAAACCAGCTGTGAACTGAACCTTGCCTACTTCACTCATTGCTAACAGTGCAATAGATTCAGTGAAGATGAGGGTAGTATTAGGTTAAGTAGACTTTCAAGCGCACACCCCTGGGGAGTAAGAAGGACTGGTTTGCCCATCAGATTGTCTATGAATATGAGGATTAGCTTCCAGTATTTGTTGATTATGGGCATGGCCCAAAACAGGTGAAAGGATGCAGCCTGTGTGATAAGACACTTATGTCATGTTGGGACTGTGTTATTAGAAAATACTTTCCTGACAGTCCTCCCAATTCTCACCACCCACATCTAAAATATTAGTTAACCAAGTCACACAGGATTTATGAGCATTCGTTTTAGTGCCCACTAGCCAACAGTAACTATCTCTATTTAAACCTTTTCTTGTACAAATTCCATTAAAGGTCTGTGCTATACAGTAATTGTATTTTATTACATGTCTCAGATGCAGACACCAACCCAGATAGCAAGCAATCAGCTGCAGGTTTGAAAATGACTGTCTAAGCTAATGCTAGACTTGCTAGGCTTCCCAAGGTTGTTTCACAATTGCAGCAAATCTGCATTGCATGACTCCAGATCAACTTTCTTTGCAAACATTTGCAAATGTCCTGCAAATCTGCTGCAATTTCTGGTTCAGTTATGTTCTGTAATAGTCATCCTACTACAGGGGCCACTGTGACTTGCAGAGCTCTTGCCGTAGACTCACTACTGCAACCTTGCTCTACCTACAGACTTGGCATGCAAATTTGCTATAAATTGTAAAAGTGTCAACTAGAAATTGTGCTTCATGTGCTCTGCAAGTGTATAACTTTCCAGTGAAAATGTGCAGCAAGTTAACACGACTTACAATTCAACACTGCCACAAATTTGCGGCAACTTATCTTTTGCTGTCTGAGAAAGTGTATAGTAGTTTAATAGTTCAGAGTAATATTTCTTGATCCATTCTCAGATATGGATGTTTTTTCTATATATAGAAGAGGGCATGGTAACCCTATTTATCTTGCCCTCAAGGTGTTCATAAACTAACAATCTTGACTCAAATGGGGAAGTAAAACAGTTGAGCATTATGTACGCTATTTGTATTAAATCAATAGGATAATTGAGTAAGTTGTGCTGCCATATAGTACTTTGCCTAACAAGGCATATGTAAGCGTCTCTGCTTTGGCAAGATAGTAAGGGTCTTAAAAGAGAGTTGTGAGTGCTGTGGGAGATTTAGCTCTTGGGATCATTTTTCAAATGAAAATATTCAGCATGGAGGTCAGTTTCTTAAAAATATGGCATCTTGTCAGGTTTATTATCACAGGTTTGCAAGATCAAAACACATGAAAACAGAAACAAAAGTTGCCGTCTGGCGCTAAACTAAACAATCAGGTTCCTCTCTATACAGTGTGGGGCTGTCCCCGACACCCACAAAACATAAGCACAGTGCAAACCTTGATCTTTAAAGTCCAAATTACACAGAGCTCAGCTTTATCCCTCTGAGATCCAGGATAGAGCTCACCTCTGTTCTCTTCTTGGTCATTTAAATGCAGGTGGAGAGGTGTTTGAGTGGACCAGAAAGTCCGGGCTGGAACCAGCTCTGCCAGGGTGGCTGGCAAAGTGAGGCTGGTCGCCTCAAAGTGATCGCATGCAAGGTGACAAGTATCGCCCATCCATTATGTCGCCTCGCGTAACATCACATATCCCCCCTCTGCTCCAGCCCCTGGGGCGGAGCAACTGTCCCGACCATGCAGTGGGCCCGGGAAAGGCCATAACCGTTATTATAGAGCCTTCCGGCCCGTTGTTTCACTGAGAATTTTAACGGCTGTAGGGCCAGGAACCACCTAGTCACTCAGCTATTTTTCTCCAGGTTGTTACACATCCACTTAAAGGGGGCATGGTC
>BLSH010508284.1:254456-265876 GCA_018402905.1 Glandirana rugosa
AAAAAAAAACAAAAAAACAAAAAAACATTGTTACTAAAAATAACTCATAACCTTCAATGTTTCTTCCCTCCCCTCTTAGTTAATACATTGTTATCTGTTAGTAACCTCTTCATGTTAGCGGTATGTTTAGACTGTAATTCAGATCACGAACAACTGTTACTTCATATTGTAACGTAACATCAAGATGTCATTCGGTATTATAACGCTCTTGACACCTCCTCTTCTCTCGAGGTAGGTGGCAGGGTCGTGGGGTATACCCTAGTTAGACACAGACCCTGTCCCCCGCCTCGGGATGGCCGGATTTGTATGGCGATTGTACTTCTCCAATGATTGTCTATTGTTACATAATTGATTCTCCCCTCCCTTCTTTGTAACTTCCAATACTCAATAAAAATCATTGTTACAAAAAAACAAAAAAACAAAAAAAAAAACACATGAAAACAGAAAAAAAAGGTTGCCGTCTGGCGCTAAACTAAACAATCAGGTTCCTCTCTATACAGTGTGGGGCTGTCCCCGACACCCACAAAACATAAGCACAGTACAAACCTTGATCTTTAAAGTCCAAATTACACAGAGCTCAGCTTTATCCCTCTGAGATCCAGGATAGAGCTCACCTCTGTTCTCTTCTTGGTCATTTAAATGCAGGTGGAGAGGTGTTTGAGTGGACCAGAAAGTCCGGGCTGGAACCAGCTCTGCCAGGGTGGCTGGCAAAGTGAGGCTGGTCGCCTCAAAGTGATCGCATGCAAGGTGACAAGTATCGCCCATCCATTATGTCGCCTCGCGTAACATCACATATCCCCCCTCTGCTCCAGCCCCTGGGGCGGAGCAACTGTCCCGACCATGCAGTGGGCCCGGGAAAGGCCATAACCGTTATTATAGAGCCTTCCGGCCCGTTGTTTCACTGAGAATTTTAACGGCTGTAGGGCCAGGAACCACCTAGTCACTCAGCTATTTTTCTCCAGGTTGTTACACATCCACTTAAAGGGGGCATGGTCGGTGACTAGCCTGAATGACCTTCCCAGCAGGTACTACTTAAGGGCCTCTACGGCGCACTTGATAACTAGGCACTCCTTTTCCACAATGGCATAATTCCTTTCATGCGTATTAAGCTTCCTGCTTAAGTAGACGACCAGGTGCTCCTCACCTTCTCTGATCTGGGACAGAACAGTACCTAGTCCCACCTCAGAGGTGTCATTTTGAACAACAAACTCCTTTGTGAAGTCTGGGGTCATGAGCACTGGCTGTACACAAAGGGCTTGCTTCAACTTCTGGAATACCTTCTGGACTTAGGGATTCCACTTAACCATTCCCGACCCTCTACCCTTCGTCAGATCGGTCAGAGGAATGGCAATGGTGGCAAAGTCGGGGATAAAGCATCGGTAATACCCTGTAATCCCCAGGAAGGCCCAAACCTGTTTTTTGTTCACTGGTTAGGGCCACTTTTGAATGGCCTCATACTTATTGGTCTGTGGCTTGATCAGACCCTGACCAATAACATACCCAAGGTATTTGGCCTCCTCCAGACCTATGGCACACTCTTTAGGGTTGGCTGTTAAACCTGCTACCCTCAGCGAATCTACCACTGCCTGTACCCGGGGCAGATGTGATTCCCAATCTGGACTGTGGATGACCACATCATTCAGATAGGCTGCTGCATAGGGCTGATACAGCCTCAAGGTTTTGTCCATCATCCTCTGGAAGGATGCAGGGGCCCCATGCAGACCAAACGGCTTGTATTGGAAGGACCCCTCTGGGTAGAAAATGCCATTTTTTTCCTTTGCTGACTCCTTTAGGGGGATCTGCCAGTATCCCTTACTAAGGTCTAGGGTTGTTATGTACTGGGCACCTCCCAACCTGTGCACAATTTTGTCAACCTGCGGCATCAGATATGAGTCGAACTTAGACATGTCATTCAGCTTCCTGAAATTGTTACAGAACCGGAGAGTGCCATCAGACTTTGGGATCAGCACCAGAACTCCTCTATCACGTCTAACTAGAACATTGTATTTATTTCTCTCGCCACCGCCTCTCATCTAGCCTCAGGTATTCGGTAGGGTTTTACATTTACACGGACCCCTGGTTCCGTGATTATGTCATGTTGTAGTACAGTGGTCAGTCCGGGTAGGGAAGAGAAAAAGTCCCTATTTTTACTGCCGAATTCCTTATTGTTGTTTTGTTGCATCAGTGACAAGGACTCGGTTATGGGAACATCCGGGGTCAGGGGTAACCTATCCTTTTGGGGAGTGGGCCCTGCCAATAAACTTTCTCTCTCCTTCCACAGTTTTAGGAGATTAACATGGTAAATCTGCTCCGGTTTCCTTTTCCCAGGCTGCTAAACTTTGTAGTTTACTTCCCCTACTCTTTCCCTAACCTCAAAGGGACCCTGCCACTTTGCCAGGAATTTACTTTCAACCATAGGGACTAGCACCAGCACTGTCTCCAGGGTCTCCGCCCCCGATTGTAAACCCTTCGCTGGGCTTCCTGGGCTTGCTCCATATGCTCTCGTGGCAGGACTGCTGCAATTCAATCCTGCATCAAGGACACATGCTCTATGACGTTTCTATATGGGATGGCCTCTCCTTCCCACGTCTATTTTGCAAAATCTAGCAGACCCCTGGGATGTCTACCATACAGGAGTTCAAAGGGGGAATACCCCGTAGACGCCTGCGGAACCTCTCGTTTGGCAAACATTAGGTATGCCAGCAAAAAATCCCAATATCGCCTATCTTTATACTTTATACCAATATCGCCACCTTTTTTAGCATACTCTTGAGGGCCTTGTTAAACCTTTCCACCAGACCATCAGTTTGGGGGTGGTAAACAGAGGTACGGAGATGGGAGATTTTGTACATCTTGCAAAATTCTCTGGTTACTCTGGACATGAATGGGGTACCCTGATCCATCAAGATTTCTTTAGGGACCCTACCCAACTAAACACCAGCTCCTTGGCGATAGTCTTAGTGGAGGTATTCTGCAAGGGTATGGCCTCAGCATAGCGGGTCGCATAGTCCAGGATCACCAGGATGTGCTGGTGTCCCTGGGCAGATTTTACCACTGGTCCCACGAGATCCATGCCATTTCACTCAAATGGCACTTCAATTATGGGAAGTAGGACAAGGGGACTACGAAAATGGGTTGACAGGGCCGTCATTTGACACTCAGGGCATGATTCACAGTATTCGTCTGCATACAACCCAGGCCAGAAGAATCTCTAGGTTATTCTCCTCCTGGTTTTCTCCATACCCAGATATCCCCCCCCATTACATGGCCTTGGGCCAGATCTAGCACCATCCTACGGAAGGATGTAGGAACCTCTAGCTGTTGCACTTCGTCCTCCCCGCATTTCACCACCTGATACAACAAATTATTTTTAAGCGTCATGTAGGGAAAAGACACCCCCCAATTAGGGTCCACAGTTTCCCCATTCATCACCTTCATGTTTAGTTGTTCTGTACAGAAGTCTTCTCTCCGGACCTCTAAGTCAAGTATTACATTTGGTTTACTCTCACCGTCAGAGTCAGCAACATTGCCTGGGTCATTAGCTCCCCGCTGTGAGCTACCTTCCAGCTCCTCCATCTACTCAGCCAGTACAGGAAAAGGAAGAGGGTCTGCTCCCTCCTTTGTCCTGCCACCAGTTTCCCCTTCCATCTGGCAAAACGGGTCTGGCGAGAGGTCCTGTGCTTCCGCAGCAGTGGGAGCTCTTTCCTCCAGACTCCATGTGCCTTCCCATAACCTCCAAAAATGGGTAAAAATCCATGTCCACTAGAGCGTCATAAAGTAGTAATTTAAACCAAAGGAATGGCACCCCTGGTGTATAATTAGTGCCTATGCGTGTCGCTGCCCCTTTACCAGTGTGGATCACTGAAATGCAAATACAAGGGAAAAAAAAGGTAATGGCGCTGACTAGGCTAAATAGGCCGGTGCAGTATCAGACCTGCAATTCATTCCACCTAGCATAAATAATATGTCAATATTTATATTAACAAGCAACAAAGTGCAATGTATAAACCATTCACTGACATGAAATCAGTGGAACACATCGCTTCGCATTGATAATGTGCCAATGACCAAAAATTAAAATAATAAACGGATTGTGCAACATAAATGTCAGTCAGTGACATGTGATATATAACTGTGCAAAGTCCATAAATATATCCCGACACCAATGAGTCTTTCCTTTTACATTGTGAAAATTCCACCAGTGCTCCTTCACTTATATAGGTTTTTACAGGTAGGTCAACATGCGCATTTAAATTTGTGGGTGCCTCAATACTCCAGAACCTCCAATCCTCTCCACCTGGATATCATACAAATTCAGGTGAGGACGGTTCTATAGAGGTGGCACGGGAAGGTGGAGGAGCCCATATGTAATTTATGTGAGTGGTGAGCTGCCACCTATATAAGTGAAGGAGCACTGATGGAATTTTCACAACCTAAAAGGACGGACTCATTTATTATTATTTTTTTTTTGGTCATTGGCACATTATCAATGTGAAGAGATATGTTCCACTGATTTCATGTCACTGAATGGTTTATACATTGCACATTGTTGCTTGTTATTATAAATATTGGCATATTATTTACGCTAGGTGGAATGAATTGCAGGTCTGATACTCCACCTGCGTTTTTAGCCTAGTCAGCGCCATTACCTTTCTTTTCGTCATAAAGTAATGAAGGTACCACCCCCACTGAATGAGTCACACTACCGCAAGGGGTGTCAATCTCAACCACCACGTCTGGTAGTCATGAGTGTCTCCATGGATGCAAATGACTCCGACAGTGCTAGGGTGTAACCTTGCAGGATTTACACAATTGCTTTTTACCAATGTTACCACATTACCCGAATCAAGCAGTGCAGTGACTAGTCTCCCATCAACAAAAATCACACACATTTGCTTCTCCATGCGACTTGAACATGAAGATGTATATGTGACCTGTACAAAAAGAGAAAGTCATCTATTCACTTAAGTAAAATCACATTGCATGGGTTCATCATTCAGGGAACAATTGACAGCAATAAGGCCCAATGCATGGCATCGGTAGCACTGTATGTGCTCTATACCCAGTCCTCCCAAGGGTCCCCAAGACCTTCCTGGCTTCTATGGCCAGTCTCCAGGTCTAGAGACCCCAGTCTCTTTAGCCGTATCAGTCTTATCAAATTTCCCCACTAAAAAAATTCTGAAATGCATCACTTAGGTGGGCGCCTTCTCCAAAGCTCCTCTCTTGACCAACAGAAGACTCAAAACTACGTTTTCCACGACACTGTAACCTTCTGGAGTCAGGAAAAATGTTAAATAAAAATCCTCTTTAACGTGTCCTCAAGAGATTTTATCTTCTGCTCTCCCTGTGGGGACTGGATGAGTTCTGAGACCTTCCTTTTATAGCGGTGGTCAAGGAGGGTTGCCAACCAGAAATTATCATTTTCCTTTATGCCACGTATTCTTGGGTCCTTTCACAGGCTTTGAAGCATGAAGTTGCCCATGAGTCTCAAATTTGTCAAGGCTTGAGAAGCAGACTCCGCTGGGTCAATCAGGATGACAGCATTTGGAACTTCCTCTTCCCAGCCATGTACTACTCCCAAGGGTCCTGGGGTTGGAAAGCCATCACTTACAGACTCTCTCCTCCTGTGTGTTCTGTGACATAGGAATGATGGTGTCTGGATAAAGTGGGCTTTGAGAGGAAAGGAAGTCCTCCTCTTCCTCTTGCTGCTCTGCCTCCAGTGCCCTGTCCATAATGCCACACAGAGTCTGCTCCAGCAGGAACACAACAGAGATTGTGTCACTGATTCATGCACTGTCACGGCTCACCATCCTTGTGGCCTCCTCAAATGATGACAGTACAGTGCATGCATCCTTAATGATCAGCCATTGGCGTGGGGAAAAAAATCAGAGGTGGCTTGAGCACAGATACTCGTTGATGGCTCTCTGCTGCATGTATAGATGCTGCAGCATTGCCAAAGTCAAATTCAACCTGGTGGGCATGTCAAAAATCAGGCAGTTTACGGGCAGGTGGAATTGCCACTGAATTTCAGCCAACCGAACACTGGCTGTGTATGACCGCCTGAAATGGCTTCTTCTGTCCAGTTTTAGCACATCTTCCAACCCTGGGTACATAATTAGGAAATACTGCACCACCAAATTGAGGACATGTGCCAGGCATGACACGTGTGTCAACTTTCCCTGTTTAGGGGCGAACAGGAGGTTTGAGCCATTATTGCACACCATCATTCCTGGCTCCAGCTGGCATGGTGTGAACTACCTCTGGGTCTGTACCTGCAGAGCTGCAAGTATCTCTTCTCCGATATGGTTCCTGTCCCCTAGACACACCAGCTGAAGCATTTCATGGCACCTTTTAGCCTGACTCATGGAATAGCCCTTTGAACGCTTAGGGGTACTTGTTCATAGGACAATTCTGCGGAGGAGGGCATGGAGGTGGTGGAGGAGGAGTATAGGGTAGAACTCACAGGTCTGGCATCATCACCACCAGCTGTATGGAGATCTCGGGGCACAACAAACTCCAGCATCAAGCCCTGTCCTGCATCCGACTGAGTTGCAGCAGCGTTACCCAGTGTGCTGTGAATGAAATATATGGTCCCTGCCCATGCTTGCTGGACCACGTGTCAGCAGTAAGGTGGATTTTATGGCTGACTGCCTTGCCCAAAGATGCCAGAACATTCCCTTCCACGTGATGATAGCGAGATGGAATGGCCTTACATGAAAAGCAGTAGCGATTGGGAACCTGCCATTGTAGTACAGCACATTGTGTGAATTCATGGAAGGGGGCAGAATCCACCAGGCTGAAAGGCAGAAGTTGGAGAGCCAACAGCTTTGACAAGCTTGCATTTAGACACTGGGCATGTGGGTGGCAGGGACTGTATTTTTTTCTGCTGCAGCAGATGGGGCAGAGAAATTTGCCGGCTACAGTCTACAGCTGGTGGTGTGCTGCTGGCATATGTGCTGCCAGGACCTGAGACACCCTGTGCTATACCAGCATCCCTATCAGGGGAGGCTGATGAGAGGAAATGACTCAGTATAGCAGGGGCAGACTGAAGTGGGTAAGGAGGAGGAGGGACATATTTGTGCCCCTTTTGTGTGGCTTTTAGGTGCTCTTGCCAACCGGCTGAGTGGTTGAACATTAAATGCCTTGTTAAGCATATGATACCCAAATGGCTGGTGTTTTTGCCATGTTTGATGTGCCTAAGACACAGTTTGCAGATAGCAACAGTGCAATCTGCCACAGATGTGCTGAAAAAGGCCCAGACAGCTGAGCTTTGGGAAGTGGGCTGGGAGATAACAGATGCAGAACGTAATGGAATAGGATGGCTGCTCTCTACTCTTTCTTGATGTCGGCCTCCTTGGGGTTGTGCCGCCCCTCCTTCAGTTTCCTCCTCTGCTCTGTCACCCAAGTTGCATCAGTGACCTCATCATCATCCTCATCTCCTCCATCTTCATCATCATCATTAACACTGAAGACAACTTGGCAATACGCTGTGGCTGGGGGAACATGAATTCCAATTTCTCTAACAGTGTTCTCACCTCTCTCTAGGCTCATATTCCTGTCATCCTCAACCTCAGAAACAACCTCTGAATCCAGTAATGGCTGGGCATCATCAAGGAGCAAGTGGCTGACACTGTGGTCAAATAACTCAGCTGACTCCTCCTCCATGGCTGATGTTGGGGCTATGGCAGGAATAGATGTTTACAAGGAGGCAGGGTTATCCACTCTGGCAATTTCAGGGGACTGCACACTTGTCTCTGCTTGCATGACAGAGGATGAGGAGGATGAGGACATTTTAGTAAGCCAGTCCACCACCACCTCTGCATGCTGTGGCTGTATAGCACAGACAAACTCACTAAACAGAGGAAATGATGCCCTGCCTGAGGACTGACCACCATGTTCACCTTTGCCTGTGGACACATTTGTTGCTGGCCCCCTTACAGTACCAAGGGAACGTCTGCCTCTCCTTGTTGTCCTCCCAGACACTATTGGGAGAAAAGGGGTGGTGCTTACTAGCAAATGTAAAGAAGAAGTGGAAATCTGTACATAAATACTTTATAAATGTAAAGTGGTGTTTGGTGCACTTTAATTTGAGTACTCACACTACACAGACACACTCCACGAATACACTATAATATAATGTAATATAAGGTGTCAATGTACAGTGACGCACAGAACTATATGGCGTTAAACTGGCAGTAACGCACACAGAAGTAAATGGCGTTAAACTTGCAGTAACGCACACAACTATATGGCATTAAACTGGTAGTAACACACACAGAACTATATGGCATTAAACTGGCAGTAACGCACACAAAACTATATGGCGTTAAACTGACAGTAACTCACACAACTATATGGCGTTAAACTGGCAGTAACGCACACAGAAGTAAATGGCGTTAAACTTGCAGTAACGCACAAAACTATATGGAGTTAAACTGGCAGTAATGCACACAAAACTATATGGCGTTAAACTGGCAGTAACACACACAGGAGTAAATGGTGTTAAACTTGCAGTAACGCACAAAACTATATGGTGTTAACCTGGCAATAACGCCCACAAAACTATATAGCGTTAAACTTGCAGTAACGCACACAACTATATGGCATTAAACTGACAGTAACACACACAGAACTATATGGGGTTAAACAGGCAGTAACACACACAGAACTATATGGTGTTAAACAGGCAGTAACACACACAGAACTATATGGTGTTAAACTGGCAGCAACGCACACAGAACTATATGGCGTTATACTGGCAGTAACGCACACAGAAGTAAATGGCATTAAACTTTCAATAACGCACAAAACTATATGACGTTAAACTGGCAGTACTGCACACAAAACTGTATGGCGTTAAACTGGCAGTAACACACACATAACTATACGGAGTTAAACTAGCAGTAATGCACACAAAAGTAAATGGCATTAAACTTGCAGTAATGCACAAAACTATATGGCATTAAACTAGCAGTAACACACACAAACCAATTTGGCATTAAACTGGCAGTAACGCACACAGAAGTAAATGGTGTTAAACTTGCAGTAACGCACAAAACTATATGGCGTTAACCTGGCAATAACACCACAAAACTATATGGCGTTAAACTGGCAATAACGCACACAGAACTATTTGGTGTTTGACTGGCAGTAATGCATGCAGAAGTAAATGGCATTAAACTTGCAGTAACGCAATCAAATATACAGCGTTCAACTGTGACTACACTGACCCTATCTGAACTGTCCCTACTCTAGCTATACACTAATGTAAAGATTAGTGACACGGTTTTACTACACTACACTGAAACTATCTGAGCTCTCCCTACTCTACACATATACTAGTGTATGTATGAATGACACAGTCTCACTACACTACAGTGAAACTATCTGAGCTGTCCCTACTCTAGCTGCACACTATGCAAACCTGAATGATGTTATTCCTCACTACACTCACACTATCCCTAGACTGACACTAAACTAATATTCTACACTGACAACTGAAGCACAATAGCATAGTATAGCACACTAACTATCTAATAGCACTGAACAGAGCCCTGTTCTACACAGAAATCACACTGAATATGGCTGCCATTGAAAGAATACTTTTATACTGTGGGATGGGAATGAGCCATGATTGCATAAAGTCATGATGACAGTGTCCAATCATGACTCTGACCGTGCTCTGTGAACTAATTGGCTAAAGCTTTTACTGCTTCAGCCAATCAGGGCTTGCAATGCACTGTTCAGCACTGCAACGCATTGTGGTCCATGCGGGCAGCCGAGCAAACGGTCGAACATCCCGTTTGTTATGCTCTTTGCCGAACGACCAAACAACGAAAGTTCGGCCCAAACGTATGCTCGGGCCGAACCTTTCACTCATGCCTAGTAGTAATAAATAACATGTACTCAGACTGGTCTGGAGTGGTTAGTGGGGTACCCCAAGGCCCTGTCTTGGGACCAATTATGTTTAATTTATTCATAAACGATACAGAGAATGGGATAAATAGCTCAATCTTAGTTTTTGCAAATTATGCAAAAATAAGCAGGGCAATAACTTCACAGCAGGATATAGGAATTTTACAAAAAGACCTGAACAAAAGAATGGAATGGGCAACTACATGGCAAATGATGTTTAATATGGAGAAATGTAAGTTAATGCACTTCAGGGCTAAAAATACAATTGCAAACTACTCACTAGTGGGAGAACCTCTGGTGGAATCAAGGATGGAGAAAGATCTGTTGCTCCTAGGAAAAGACAGACTGAGCAATAGCATGCAATGTCAAGCTGCAGCTACCAAAGCTAGCAGAACATTAGCATGCATAAAAAATTGGATATACTCCAGAGAAGAGTTGATCAAACCTCTGGAAGTTTGGGTTCTGCAGGTTCAGCCGAACTTCGGGGCAAAGTCCGGGTTTGGGTCCAGACTTGACCCGAACTTTGACCCGGACGCCGAACCCCATTGAAATCAATAGGGACCCGAACTTTTAGGCACAAAAATGGCTGTAACAAAGTCCTGGAAAGTCCTGGAGGTCTGCAAAAGGAAGGAAAATGTGGGTAAGGGTCAGACAAGTGCCCTACAAAGAAATGGGGATAGGGAAATAACTTAAAATAATTTTTAAGCTAAAATCACATAAAAAAATAAAAAATGGAGGTGGATGTGGAGTTGGAGGTTGAGGAGGCGGTGAAAATGGCGGTGGAGGAGGTAGCCAACACTGTTTTTTTTATTTTTGGAATGTTTTTTTTTTTTTAAACCAGCAATGTAGATGCACTTTTTAATTTTGTGCAAGAAACAATAATCTGTACCTTTAACCGCTTGCCGACCGCTGGTCGGCAATTGACGGCGACAGAATGGCTCTGTAACGCAAATCGCCGTCATACGACGGCGGGCGCGATACAGAGCCATTGTGAGCGCGCGTGCGCCGCCGGAGGCGCGCGCGCACGCTCACTGTGTACGGGGGGGGCCAGGGAGCGCGTGCGGCGGCTTCGATTGCCGCCGGCCACCCGCGATGCCCCCCCCAGAGCGAATGAGCGGAGGTCCGTGTATGTAAACACGGACCTCCGCTCTGTGTGAGGGGGAAGGGAAGTGATCACAGCCTTCCTGTAAGTGAAGGCTGTGACCACTTCCTTTCCCCAGCTAGGCAAGTCCCCCTACAGTAAGAACACACCCAGGGAACACAGTTAACCCTTAGCGCGCCCCCTGCAGGTTAACCCCTTCACTGCCAATGGCATTTACACAGTAATCAGTGCATTTTTATAGCACTGATCGCTGTATAAATGGCAATGGTCCCAAAAAAGTGTCAAAACGTTCCGACATGTCCGCCCCAATATCGCAGTACCGCTAAAAATCGCAGATCGCCGCCATTTTTAGTAAAAAATAAAAAAAATTAAAAACCCCAAAAATGAATTCTCATCATCCGTA
>BLSH010508284.1:266682-276912 GCA_018402905.1 Glandirana rugosa
CGTCTCTCGGTATAATCACAAGATTTTAGTAGAAGTGTCACACACCCTTTTCGGACAAAGTCGGCGTATCTCGGTATAATCACAAGATTTTAGTATAAGTATCAGACACCCTTTTCGGACAAAGTCGGCGTCTCTCGGTATAATCACAAGATTTTAGGAGAAGTGTCACATACCCTTTTCGGACAAAGTTGGTGTCTCTCGGTATAATCACAAGATTTTAGTAGTAGTGTGCGGCTGAAACAGGCTTTTCCCACACACTGTGAAGATGATTTTAGAACACTAATATGGCTCTCTGCGGCTGAAACAGGCTTTTCCCACACACTGTGATGATGATTTTAGAACACTAATATGGCTCTCTGTGGTTGAAACAGGCTTTTCCCATACACTGTGAAGAGGATTTTAGAACACTAATATGGCTCTCTGCGGCTGAAACAGGCTTTTCCCACAGACTATGAATATGATTTTAGAACACTAATATGGCTCTATGCGGCTGAAACAGGCTTTTCCCACACACTGTGAAGATGATTTTAGAACACTAATATGGCTCTCTGCGGCTGAAACAGGCTTTGCCCACACACTTTGAAGATGATTTTAGAAGAATAATCTTTCCCTTAAAGCAACAGCTGGAACCTTTCCCTGTACAACTTGATGATGATTTTAGAACACACTTAAAGCAACAGCTAGAACCTTTCCCTGTACAACTTGATGATGATTTTAGAACACTAATCTTTCCCTTAAAGCAACAGCTGGAACCTTTCCCTGTACAACTTGATGATGATTTTAGAAGAATAATCTTTCCTTTAAAGCAGTAGACTCTACCTAGTCCAGTCAGATCGTTCTGTGCAGCAGGATGAGGTGTGCAATCTGTCCCTCAAAACAGTAGTACTAGTATCTCTCCCTAGTCCACAATCAGATTGTTCAGTAATGCAGCATGAGATGTTCTGCAATCTGTCCCCTCACAGAGCCAGCAGCATCCTCTCCCTAAACTATCCTGAGAGCATATGACATACAGCACAGTGACTCCAGCCCCATATAGAGGCTGAGTCACATGGTGCACTGGCCAATCACAGCCATGCCATTAGTAGGCATGGTTGTGATGGCTTCTAGGGAAAACCAGTGAAACACTTGTTGATTGGCTGCCCTTGGCAGCTTTTCAACATGTGTAATAAAATACCAGAACCCCGCACCCGAACCCAGACTTTTTTTGAAAAGTCCGGGTTCGGGTCCGGGTCCCGGACACCCAAAAGTTCGGTACGGACCCGAACTTTACACTTTAACCATGCCACTTTATAAAACTCTGGTTAGGCCACATCTGGAGTACTTCATCCAGTTCTGGACATCAGTCCTCAGAAGGAATGTGCTGGAACTGAAGAGTGTCCAAAGCAGGGCAACTAAATTAATACAGGGATTGGAGGACCTCAATTACAAAGAAAAAAGGATTCAGTCTCAGGGAGTGTAAAAGGACATGGGGCCACACAATGTGATTGGAGGAGAAGAGGTTTAACCTAAAGCTGCACAGGGGCTTTTTCACTCTCGGGTCAATAAGGAGCTGGAACTCTCTTCCACAATTGGTGGTGTCCACAGGGAATATTGATATTTTTAAAAGACTCCTGGATGTGCATCTTAGTGAACACAATATACGGGGATATGGGAAATGATTATCAACACTGACACACATACACCAACACAAGTTGAACTGGATTGACTATTGCCTTTATTCAACCTTAACTACTATGAAACTATGTAACTATGCATTAAAGACTGTAGGACCAGTTCAGGCTGCTGTACAGTTTCCGTTACGTTGCAAAATTTTATGTTATTCCTGTGAGACTGGTCCTCAAGGTCTGCCAATTTAAGTTTCATTTGTTGCATATCATCTTCTTGCTCTGTGTATGCATCGACCAGATCATTATGAGAGATGAAGAGATCAGACATTTTTGATTCAACATGGTGGATGCGCTGAACATGTTGCTGCACTACATTAGAAAGAGATGATAATCTAGCAGATAGGTTCAAATACAGTCTGTTTTTCATGGTCTTCTCTTATATTGGCTGGTCGGAGACAGGGAAGGTATCTATGGCTGAGTGTTGCTGTGAGTCAAGAGAGGGGAGAACAAGTGGGAAAGCAGAAGGCTGGGCTGGGGCTGCTTCATCTCTCCTAGGTTTAGATTTGACTGGACTTGCTGCAGAGGGTGAGCAAGGAGGAGAGTACTCATTGTGTGAGAGGCTTGGTCCAAGTGCTGTTCTCTGCTGTGGCTTTCTGTGAGGAGAGAAGCCGTGCAGCATGCCCATGTGAGCTACCAGCACCATCTTGGCTGCAGCCTGGTCCCACTGGGGGGAAGAAATTTGTTAGCTTTTGGGGAAGTTTGAGCTGTGTCCTCCTCTTGGACATCATGGTCGGAGGTTAGCTGGATGTCTTGGCGTATAAATCGGGCAGTCAATCCCCACCCAAACCTGATTTAAGCTAGCTAAGCCTGCAGTATCATGCTTGTGATAGCGTATGTAATATGTGCAAGTTCTCTGTCTGTCTGCTTTGCTGTGTGGATTCCCCTATTTATGACCTTGGATCGGATGTTGACTATTCTCTGAACTCTGCCTGCCTTTTGACTATGGATTGACCCACACTATTCTGAACCTTGCCAGTTTTGTAGTTGGACTGTCATTGAACCACTCTGCCTATTTGCCAACCACAAGTACCCATGTGCTTTACTCAACTCTCACCTGTCTCGGGGTGGGGGTAAGGCACTATAGCATTGTGTATAGGACCTGAGGACAGCTAAGTACCAGTAGGCCTGCTTGCCTTATGGGAAAGGGGGCTGATATAGGTGAAGAACACAGAAGCTAGCTACCGTGTCTGACCACCTGCTTTAGGAGTAAGTGGGACATTATCACAAGCCTTTAACAAGAAGTTTTTTTTTGTGAAGATGGACTCTACACAAGCTTTTTTATTTACTGAGGAGATTTTGCAAACTGACATGTGAACGCACCTTCAGCAGTAATACAGGAGTCAGAGCCCAAGGCTGATCCTTTTCTGGTGATCCCCATATGTTTTCCAACTTTAAATATAGTTGCATGCTATACTTTAGGCTTAAGCCATGCTCTATTGGTTCTTAAGCACAATGGGTTGACCTGATTATTACATGGTTGCAGGGGGACCCCCAGTCTTGGGCTTTTAGTCTCCCCGCAGAAGACTCAACCCGAGGGCCGGTCAAAACATTTTTCAATGCCCTGGGTTTACTCTATGATTAGCCTGATCATGCCCACTCAGCTGAAACTAACTTTAGGCCATTATGTCAGGATAAACACACTGTTGAACAATACTGTTCGGCTGCTGGCCAACTGATTTAGGGTGGAATGACCCTGCTTTAAGAAGCCAGTTCAGGTTAGGCTTAAATTGCTTTCAGGAGCACATGTCGCTAAGATGGCCAGGCAGCCATGAATTACTAAAACATTTTCTTTGGTTTCTCACAGGCTTTGGTGGCCCTCTCTCCATAAGGACTCCTGTTTCTATGTAAAAGCTTGCAAAACCTGTGCTCACTCTAAGTCCTCAAAAAAAGTCAAGCCCTCTAGATTACCCCCACCTTTTCCTGTCCCTAAACGCCCTTGGACACACATCCAGGCTAACTTGTCCTCAAGTTCTGCTGCCCCTACACCTGCCAATGTAGTCCAGTCTGTCTTTGCACAAGTTACTCCGGTCCAGCCCATGCCAGTTAAGCCTCATGCTTTTTCATATTAGTGACTTTTAGTAACCTGGTCTCACTCTGCAGACGCCGAGGCGGTCGTGGGAGATGGATGCCTAAAGGGCTCTCCGTGTCACTTACATTCTGGCTGTTACCACAGGACCATCTTTATGGGAAGATCCCTTGTTGGGCATTTAGAGACGCTATGGATCCTGTTCATTTGTAAGTCGGGACCGCAAAGCTGAAGTTCATTTTATATGCCCATTGACCCATTTGGATACCCACACATTTGTGGCACCTTAGAAATGATTGCTAATGGCAACATCCATGTCTGATTTATGCAAACTGACCTCCCACAACCTCCTCTATGGATACCATCCGTCTGACCTCTGATGTACTAGTGTGACACTCTAGTACTCCTGGCTACAGTGACTGTATTGCGATCCAAGTCCCTGAAGAAGCCCAATTAGTCGGGCGAAACGCGTCGGAACATCTTGGATCACTGCAATTTTGTTGGGCTCTGCATACCACCCTGGCGATTATTCCCATCTGCTTTTTGCACGCGTAGCCAGGAGTATTTGGTATCCTATATATACATCTTTATCATGGATTTTATACAATGTCACTGTTTTTAATGATACTTTTTGTTTGTACATATGGGTGGGCCACTATCTCTATAGCTGAACACGCACCATACATGAATTTATGTAATTTAATAAAGTGTTTGTTATAATTTAATACTGTGTAGTTTTTCAGGGAGGGGGCCAAACCAGCACCTAAAAAGTCCAGAATTTTCTTTCCTTTCTTCACTTTTATTTTTTTCACTTTACTTTCTTATGTTTACTATGTTCACCTTGCTATGGTATGATTGTAGATACCTTGTATTGTATGAGCTTTTCAAGATTCAATAAAAATAATGTTAAAGAAATATGTTTGAACATTTAAAAGAGTGACAGGGCATTCCAAAAGCCCAGTCAAATTGCAACCTGTAATTTGAAATCAGTTTAATCACTCAACTGATTAATAGTGATATTGATAATTGTTACAAAAGAGTAACTAGAGTAGCCGAATAAGCTTGAAGTTTCATACCTATGTATGATTTTTTAAGATGTCTGCATATGCTCATAACTTCCCACCTAAACTCTAATAAACTGTATTATAGATGTTAAAATGCTTTAGCTAAACCACAAGAACTTTCTTTGTCACCCTAATGATGACATTTATTAGTTATATTCCTGTAAACAGCCCTGCCAGGTTCATGCAATTATACAAGTGTAATAAAAATTAACCATTTATGCAAATGCCTGGCCTAATTTCCAGCATTTAAATATTTAGCAGAACCCAACAAGCATTATTGGGATAAGGTGCAAAACTGAGACTTTATAGCTTATACCACAGCCATTTCCTTGTTACTTATTGTCAGGAATTATGATGGCTGCAGGGTATTCACAGCAGAAATTTGGGCATTGTGTAACTATTTTGCAGGAAGAAATCTCTAGACCCAAAACATATGAAGTGATTCATACATAATTTATATATTTTAGCCAATTAAATCTAGTTTTGAGTAAGTCTGATGGCCTAACAGCAATTCTTGCAACTCAGCTGGAGCTCACTATTTGAACGTTCTCTTAAATTCAGTATGCTCAGGAAAGAAAATAATACCACTGTAACTTTAGGTCGAATTGGGACCAATTTAAAGGATGTAGATAACAATATCATTAAAAACAAAATTAGTTATTTTATAGTATAATTTTTTGAATGTGTCAGATATTTTGGCTGAATAGAAAAATGTGACATTACTAAAATGTCTCAGAAAAGCAGCTGCCTGCATAGTAGAAATTATAAGGTGCAAAATTATCTTCTGAACATACCTGGACCCTTCTGAAATGCTGTGAATTTCAGGGTGTTGGTTGAAGGCACACCCTTCCCCACATTAACATCTTCAACACCTGAACATCACCTCATCAGGCCTCAGAACTGTTACATAGAATGGTATTTGCACAAAAGGTTCTGTGAAATATCTACAGCTTGACAAGAGAGTGACTGATGCAGACCATATGTCTACTAATTTTGTTGATGTTCTTAATATTTTCATTCTTTTATTTCCACTTTTATGATAGCCCCTCTGTCTACCTTTAATAAAGTATATTATTGCATTAAAGTTTAATCTGAGCTGTTGTTTATTCCACTTCCTTTGCACAATTACAGAACAAAACATAGAAACAGGTACCACTGGACGTACAAGCACACCTTGTGCTCGTCAACCCATACTTCGGAACCTCATATTAGGAACTTGAATTTGAGTACCAAATTTGGCACCACTTATGTATTTTGTTGTGATGATTTAACCCTCAGGGTTGCCACACTTCCTACAAAAACTGTTTTTCTATCTTGTTCATTTTTTTTGTTATTGTCATGTTATGTTCCTTATTCATTATATACTTTGTACACGACTCTGTACTTTAAAGCATATACGTGGGGACAGTTACCCCCCTGACTGTACGTATATTGTACTGATTCTTTCTCATATTTTCAAATGGCCCTTTGTTCTCCTGTTTATTGCATTGTTCCTATTTTGAAACCTTCAAATAAATTGTCCATGAATGAAACAAGCACCTATCAGTTTCACATATACAGTATGTCTTCAATGTTCTCTTTTGTGTTATCTCTTATTCTAGCATATAAAGATGTTGATTTACTAAAGGCAAATAGACAGTTCAGTTTGCAAGGGAAGGTTCCATTTTAAGGGAATTTACCCTAGAACTTAAATGTTGTTTTTTTCTTTTCAGTTTACTTACACACAATTGGGTATTTCTTGCAAAGTGAAATTTTACCACATTGCCTAAGCTCTGTAAGAAAATTCCCTTGGGAGGTGAAGCTTCCCTTGGAAAGTGAACAACTTCTTTGTCTTTCGTAAATCAACCCCTTCATATCTGAGAACAAGAGATAACACAAAAGAGAACATTGAAGAAATACTAAATATGTGAAACTGATAGGTACCTGTTTCTATATTTTGTTGCATCATTCTGCAAAGTCACAAACAACTGTGCTCCTGTACTGTGTAATGTCAAAAAGAAAAGCAAACAAATGAACATTCACCATTTGAGATTAAAATACTCAACAATTTCTTCCTTATCAATTTTCATAAGATGCCATGTACTTCAAGTTCTAAATAATGAGTGGGCTAAAACTTCAATTCATCTAGATATAAAAAAATGATGTGATATGTACTTTGTAATAAAAGTCCTGACATAGTAGATTCATTTATGTGTATAAAGCATACATGTTGCCTGGGCTCAATTCAAATAAATAATCAAATCATTTATGTAATTAAGAAGATATTTGATGATTGGATATTGTCTTTCTCCAACTCCTAAAAGATACAGACTTGATTTCTGACTGCTACCAGAATCCGTGCGTCTCTGTATTATCCTGTCTCTCATTGAACTTTTGACTGGGAAGTTAAATTGATTATAAACCTCTGAAAGGAAAAATGAACAATGTATATGAATCTATAGTTTGCACTTGTTTCAGTCCACAGCACCTATTTTTTTTTTTTTACTTATTCCTCCCTCTGCTATCTGTATGAGTCACTTATGATTTTATGCCAACACCAGGAAATCCTGGGAGATGGTACCACTCCCTCCAATACATGAGCCTATGAGACTGTGTAGAGGGACATGCATCCATTCAATCCATTCAGCTCCCTGATGTATGCTGTGCATTGTTTGGCATCAGTTTCCTACCCCCTCCCTCCTGGATCTAAGAAATGCTGTTTAAATTCAGTACTTTGAATGGATGTGGCAAAAAGAGAGCTGTAGATAAACAGGTATAACTTATGTAGGAGGATTTGTTTTATCTCTGTGTATCACCGGAAGCTAGCCACTTCAGTGGGTATATGTAAAGATTTACAACCACTTTAAAGATATGCCATTTTTGGTGCCTTCAGCACAGATGTACCAATACCACCTGCATTTTGACTGGATGCAGTCACTGTTTTCTTCAAGTTTTCAATTGAAGGATGTCAGACAGGAAAGGACTGACAGAGTCACCTACTAAGCAAATTCACACTAGGGAGATCTAAAACTGGAGAGTGCAAAAACCTGGTACAGTTCTGCAAATAAACCAATCAGCTTCAGGTCCTATTGCCAAAGTTGAATTGAATGAGCTGAAGTTATATGTTGATTGGCTACCATGCAGAGCTGCACCAGATTTTGTGCACTCTCCAGTTTTAGTAAACATCCCTAATGGTGTAGTGCCAACTTTTATAGCTGGATAGTGCAACACACTGCTCCTCTGAAATCATGAGTATTGTACTCATCTATCTAAAGGGTAGCTATAGGGAAGAAACAGAATTAAGTATTGTATGGATAATGTAATTAATGGATAAGTTCTGCTTCCTTATTCACCATAATCACCATTGTATTGGTAACTGTATCCCTGGTAAAATTATCCATTTGATATATCCTTTTGTAAGCCTGCTCAACTGAAACTGACTGGCTGAGTGTTCTGCCCTTTCTACTCCTAATCTAAGTGCTGCTTTGTACTTAACGCTAGTGTTATTAAAATAGCATTGATAATTTCAATGAATAAGCAACCATGTTAAATTAGATATTTTAAATATGTGTCTAGAGCCCAGCCTAAAGTACACATGTGCTCATAATAAACTATAAATTATTTACATATTCTCAACAAGCAGTTAAAGAAGTTTGAAAAAAAAACCTTCATTCATCCCTCTAGCTCTGTTTAATTCAAATGTATTTATTCCTAAAGATTACAGCAAAGACTCTAAAGTTGGGTTTCAGTCAGTTTGTAACAGCTGTTTACATTAGATGGCTAGCATGCTGCCAATATTTTTTCTCATAGAAAATAAAAAAGCTTTGATTTCAATGTTTGTGTTGTAGATTTTACAGATACATTTCTGTACAATGCTAAAAGATAGAGAGATGACCAATGACTTGTTTAAAAGTGTTTTTACCTCTCATTTTAAAGTGCTTCTACTTCTTGTTCAGAATATGGGCACAGCTTCACTTTAACCAAGAAATTTTAGTGAGCGTAAAGGTGTACTTTAAAACACTGATATAATATCAAACCGATATTGGTGTTTATCGTTTCATTACAAACATGCCTTCAATGCAGGTTTGGTAATAGTAACTAAATAGAAAATTGCTACTTGCACACAGGATTTACCACAGAGACACTTTAAAATGTATTTCTATTTTTTATCCCAAGTTTGACCTTTAAAATGTAATGTTGAAGTCATACTTAGCAATGCACATAACTCCAATAAATTAAGGCACTAGATTTGTATCATTTTTACTACTTAACATTTTTTCTCACAATTTAAGATAGATTTAAACTATTTCCAAAGCTGTTATCTAACAAATGGGGCATATTACACTGTGTATGCTGCATAAATTTGGTCTAGTTAAGGAAAAAAAATGAGAGAATGCTGCAGGGATTATAAAACCATGCTGCCAGCAAACAAGTAGCTTCTCTAACTAATAGACTGCAGCTCTTATTATTTTGGTTGCTTAGAAGAAAAAGAATTTCTTACAATATGTAGCTTTTTTTAAATAGACGTAACTAGGAGAATATCACCATTTTTACAAACCTAAAAGAGAACCAGCCATGACTGTATTTATCCAAGAATCTGAATTTGTGGTCTGAATTATTATAATTGTGCATGATTGATTATAAAACATTTACATTTACCCCTTTTTTTAGACTTTCTCTCTTTGTCTGAGCCTGCAAGCCTGCAGCTTGAGCACATAAGAGGGTCAAATAAAGAGCCCTGGAGTTGTTTACATTTCTTTTAACTAATGCATTATGTTATCTAACCCTGTTGTGCACTCTTAGGAATTGGAAGAGAGTGTGTGAGGCCAGGCTGTTGACAGGGCAACAACTGTTAAACTTAAGGTGACATTTGAAGCCTGACACTCCAGTTGAACTAAAAGTAAAGCTAAATAGGAGAGCACAAATAAATGTTTTAATAAACAACTCTGTGGGATTCTAGAGATTAAAAATTAATATTCAGATTATGGCTTAAACCCAATTGTGACTGATATAAAATAAATATTATATTTTAAAAGTGATGCTACTTTATAAAGTGCACATTGATTAATAGATCATTTTTTGGATCACCTTAGTCAACAGTTTGTATTAAAAGTATTTTATTTTGTCAATTGTGGAGTTATATATGTAAAGGATAGATACCAGAGTGTGGTTGTAAATGTGGTTTGCTCAGAACAAAGATCAGTCACTAGTGGTGTACCACAAGGCTCTATGCTGGGCCCTGTTCTATTTAATCTATATGTAAGTAATATAACTAGAGGAAAAAGGAAAATGTTGGCGCTACTTATTAGAATTGGTAGTGTCCAGGCAATAACCTTATCACAGGTGCCTATAGAGCATCTGACATAACATATATATACAGGTATAAATTATGGCATATATAAGCAAAGATTTCACAGTAAAGGACAATACAAAAAGAATGCCGAGTGTTTTGTATCTCAAAGTCCTTTGATCTGAAGGTGTTTCAGAACTTCTC
>BLSH010508284.1:365989-393672 GCA_018402905.1 Glandirana rugosa
TAGATAGATAGATAGATAGATAGATAGATAGATAGATAGATAGATAGATAGATAGATAGATAGATAGATATATCTATATAATTGTATATATATCTATATATATATATATATATATATATATATAGATAGATAGATAGATAGATATATCTATATAGATAGATAGATAGATAGATAGATAGATAGATAGATAGATAGATAGATAGATAGATAGATAGATAGATAGATAGATAGATAGATATACATACAGGTAGTCCCTGGGTTACAAACAAGATAGGGTCTGTAGGTTTGTTCTTAAGTTGAATTTGTTTGTAAGTCGGAACAGGTACATTTTTTAAGTGTAGCTTCAACCAAAAAAAATATTTTTAAGCTTCTTGGATAGCATAGGGAAGGGGTAACACCCCTGTAACGTTTGTTTTTCTGTCTATGTTTCTGTTCATAAGATTTTACCTCACTTCCTGTCCCAATGATAATTGGATTTTTTAAATTTTGGGTTGTTGTGGAAACAAACCTTGGTGATAAAGCTTTAGTGGAGATGCCTTTTTCCCATAATAACTCTTACAGGAGTGAATTTCCCTTCCTAGGGGGAGATTTCCTCTCACTTCCTATTATCTCCCTCCGTTTGTAAGTAGGAGTTGTTTGTAAGTCAGACGTTTGTAACTAGGGGACCGCCTGTATATATATATATATATATATACATACAAGCGCCTTTATATAGTGTGGGGCGTGGATTGAGACTGCTGTTCAGTGATTGGCTAAAGGCAGGATGCCTTTAGCCAATCAAAGCTCTCACAGCAGTTCGTCCGCTGATTAGCCAAAGCATGCACAAAAGCCGACATTTTAAAACATTATGGGGCACGCAAAGTTGCTGCGAACGCCCCATAATGTTCGGGAAAACCCGAACCAGCGAACAGGGGAGGTTCGGATCGAACATACATTCAATCCGAACACGAACCCCATCCCTACTCTTTACCATTCCATTAGATAAACTATGCTACCTAACTTACTTCATTAGCTACAGTACATAGTAATGTGGAAATGGATTTTCAAAGAACAAGAATTGAACATAGTCTCTTATAACACGCCATGGCAATTATTTACTAAAACTGGAGCACTCAGAATTTGGTGTGGCTGTGCATGGTAACCAATCAGCTTCTAACTTCAGCTTGTTCAATTAACCACTTCAGCCCCAGAAGGATTTACCGCCTTCCTGACCAGAGCATTTTTTGCATTGCATCATTTTAACTGACAATAGGGCGGTCGTGCAGGATGGTACCCAAACAAAATTGACGTCATTTTTTACCTCATAAATAGAGCTTTCTTTTGGTGGTATTTGATCACCTCTGCAGTTTTTAGTTTTTGTGCTATAAACAAAAAAGAGCAACAATTTTGAAAAAGAAAACAATATTTTTTTACTTTTTGCAATAAAATATATAAAAAAAAAGTAAAAAAAAATGTATTCCACAGTTTAGGCCAACATGTATTGTTATTGTATTGTATTGTTATTTTATTGTATTCCTACCTATTTTTGGTAAAAAAAAAATCGCAATAAGCGTATATTGATTGGTTTGCGCAAAAGTTATTGTGTCTACAAACTATGGGAATAGATTTATGGCATTTTTATTCATTTTTTTGCTGGTAATGGCAGTGATCTGTGATTTTTAGCGGGACTACAATATTGTGGCATACAGATCGGACACGTTTGACACTTTTTTGGGACCATTGACATTTATACAGCGATCAGTGCTATAAATAGCCACTGATTATTGTGTAAATGTCACTGGTAGGGAAGGGGTTAACACTAGGGGGAGATCAAAGGGTTAACTGTGTTCCCTGGGAAGTGTTTCTAACTGTATGGGGGCTGGGCTGATTGGGGGAGGAGATAGATTGTTGTTCCCTATCACAGGGAACAGACAATCTCTCTCAACTCCCCTGTCAGAATGGGAATCTGCTTGTTTACACTCACAGATCACCATTCTGTCACTGCGGGGGAGCGATCGCGGGTGGCCAGCGGATATCGAGTCCACCCCGCCCACTGATTGGCTTCCCCACTAGCCAGTGAGCACACGAACGCGCCTCCAGCGGCATGCGCACCCACAACACATGCTCCCGCATTACAGCTATGGGGATTCGCGCAGGAGAGCCGACCTGCTGCCTTCAAACGCCGGCAGCTGGTCAGCAAGTGGTTAAGCTTTGACAAAAATAAACCTGGAAGCGGATTGGTTTCTATGCTGAGCTGCGCCAGATTTTGCACTCTCTGATTTTATTAATTAAATCTCCCTCTATATATCAATTAACTCTCCTCTCTTTTAAGTAAGATCAGAAAATGAGAAAGCTACCATCTCTTCTCATACATCCACAGTCAAATGTCACTGCTACCAGAACTTCTCTGCCAGTTTGAAACACTCCACTTTGCAGTTTAATGCAATAACTAAAAAACCCTATACATGTATTTTTATTGAATAAAAATGCAAGTGAATGCCTGGATCAGTCTTAAATGCTTTAAAAAAATAAGAGGGCTTGGCACTACCTGATATAAATAAATATTACTTAGCAGTTATTTAACCACTTGAGCTCAAGAAGATTTTACCTCCTTCATGACCAGGGCATTTTTTGCTATTTAGCATTACTCTATTTAAATTGGTAATTGAGCAGTCATGCAATGCTGTATGCAAATTTAATTTATATAGTTTTTTTTTTTTTTATCACACAAATGGAGATTTCTTTTGGTGGTATTTGAGCACCACTTGGCTTTTTATTTTTCATTATATAATTGAAAAAAGGCTGACAATTGTAAAAAAAAAAAAACAATATTTTTTACTATCTGCAATAAAACATATCCAATATTTCTTCATTAATTTAAGTCAAAATGTATTCTGCTACATGCAAAAATAAAAAAAAATAAAATAAAATAAATAAATAAATGTATATTAATTGGTTTGTATGACCATTATAGTGTCTACAAACTATAGCTTATATATACTGGAATTTTTATTTTTTTATTTCTTTAAACTTGTAATGGCGGTGATCAGCGACTTATTGTGGACTATGATAGTGCGGCAAGGAATCTGACACTCACTGATGCTGGGAGGGAACTGACTAACTGACACTGACATCACTAGTGGCACTAATACAATGATCAGTGATAATACTATACATTGGCACTGTACTAATGACACAGGCTGGGAAGCACAGAGCAATGTACAGGTGCAATGCTATGCCTATAAGAGCCGCCTGTCCAGAGTACAATGGGGGGTGGGTGGTCCTTAAGCAGTTAAGGTACTCATGCAGTTTTCATGCATAAAATGTAAGGACTAAGGTAGAGAATCTTTATGGTGTGGTACGACCTGATATTTATTAGAAAACTGTAAAGGCAGTACATGAAAATATTTCAGTTGATAACTGACAGCCCCAGGATGACCTTATTTTTATTTACTTTCTTCCTGTTTTTGACACTTTTTTGGAATGAGTAGGGGTACCACGTACCCGATACTTATTCACATGGGGCGGGGATTTGGGAGCCCCCCTTGTTAAAGGGGGCTTCCAGACTCTGATAAGCCACCTGCCTGCAGATCCCCACAACCACCAGCCAGCGTTGTGGGGAAGAGGTCCTTGCCCCATCAAAATTGTGACAAGGTGCTTGGGGGGGAGTGCCCCTACCCCAAAGCACTCCTCCATGTTGAAGGCATATGGCCTGGTCTGGTATGGTTCAGTAGGGGGGCACTTGCTCATCCCCCCCTTTCCTGGCCTACCAGGCTGCATGCTTGGATATGGGTCTGGTATGGACTTTGGGGTATCCCATGCCTTTTTTCAATTTTGGCATTGGGTTCCCCTCAAAATCCACACTGACCTGAAAGACCTGGCATGGATCTGTGGGGTACCCCCCCACACTGTTTTTTTTCAAGTTTTATTGCCAGAAATTATTTTGTTTAAATTAATTTGTCATTTGTCATGAGTCATCAGTTTTATGGATGCGGCTAATGTTAAGAACACCGACAGCCACCCGTTCCCAGAATTTGCATCAGAATGATATCTAAATTGCACCTGAAACACTGAACAGCTACTTAGGAAATTTGCAATGAAAGCAGACCTGAAATTCGCACCACACATGTGTGAACCCAGTCTTACAGTAGGAGAGGGCAGGCTGAGGATGTGGGCTTCAGGAGGAGTTGCCAGACAAGCCCCCAGGGATATGCAGGGCTGGGAGGCTTCAATGTGTCCCGTGTACACAGAGAAGCTGGGCAGGGGGAAGGTTAGGGAAGGGCTGCAGTTTGTCGTCACTGTTCTCTGAGGCTGAGAGCAGAGGACTGTGTGGGCAGGGTACTTTTTATGTCTCCCTGAAGACCACTTTGGATTGGGCTTGCCTGTGAGATCGGATCTGCTGATTGAAATGCACAGCCATCTTGGATAAGGGCTGGCAAAGTTAATGCATAGAAGGAGAAGATCTTATCATTGTCTGTTTTTACAGTGCTATGGTGGTATGGAGACCTTTGGAGGCTATAATTAAGCTGCCAAACTAGAAAAGAGAGGACGAAAAGAGGATAATGGTGGAGCTGAAGAATTTACAGTGTTACATTTCTGACTAGGAGGTACCCGAGCTGAAAGACACACATATGTTCTGGTCTTGCCATTCTAAAATATCAATAAGCTTGGTATCATATATACTCATTACTATATTAATTAATATCTCTTAAAAGATAACAAAATGTACTTACCCTGTGTCTATATGCCTGGTTAAAGGTATCACGTTAGTAGAAAATTTTATGATGTGACTATATTCTGGATAAGTCAAACTGGAATAATGTAGAACCTACTTTGTGATCTCAACTTTTTTAACTGGTCCAATTTGTTACGAAGTTATATCTTACCCTTTTTCTTTCACTATCCTCCATTTCCCCTCATTCCTAATCAGTTGCTATTTCTCCTTTTGACCTTCTAGTATCACTACAAACTAGGCTGATTTACAAAAGGAAAAAAAGAGTGAAGACTAAAGTTGATCGAACCTCTGGAAGTTCGGGTTCTGCTGGTTCGGCCGAACTTCAGGACAAAGTCCGGGTTCGGGTCCGGACTGGACCCGAACTTTGACATGGACCCCAAACCCCATTGAAATCAATGGGGACCCAAACTTTTAGGCACAAAAATGGCTGTAACAAAGTCCTGGAAAGTCCTAGAGGTCTGCAAAAGGAAGGAAAATGGGGGTAAGGGTTGGACAAGTGCCCTACCAAGAAATGGGGATAGGGAAATAACATAAAATAATTTTTAAGCTAAAAATCACATAGAAAAATAAAAAATGGAGGTGGATGTGGAGTTGGAGGTTGAGGAGGCAGTGAAAGTGGCGGTGGAGGAGGAGGAGGTAGCCAACACTGTTTTTTTATTTTTGGAATTTTTTGTTTGTTTTTTAAACCAGCAATGTAGATGAACTTTTTAAGTTGTGCAAGAAACAATAATCTTTCCCTTTAAGCAACAGTAGGAACCTCTCCCTATAGAACTAGGAGATGATTCTAAAATCATCTCCAAGTTGTACAGGGAAAGCCTCCAGCTGTTGCTTTAAGGGAAAGATCATTGTTCTAAAATCATCTTCAAATTGTGTGGAAAATCCTTATATCAGCCGCAGAGAAGCCATATTAGTGTTTTAAAATCATCCTCAAATTGTGTGGAAAATCCTTATATCAGCCGCAGAGAAGCCATATTAGTGTTTTAAAATGATCTTCAAATTGTGTGGAAAATCCTTATATCAGCTGCAGAGAAGCCATATTAGTGTTTTAAAATCATCATCAAATTGTGTGGAAAACCCTTATATCAGAAGCAGAGAAGCCATATTAGTGTTTTAAAATCTTCATCAAATTGTGTGGAAAATCCTTATATCAGCCGCAGAGAAGCCATATTAGTGTTTTAAAATCATCATCAAATTGTGTGGAAAATCATTATATCAGCAGCAGAGAAGCCATATTAGTGTTTTAAAATCATCTTCAAATTGTGTGTTTTAGAACACTAATATGGCTTCTCTCAGGCTGAGATAGGCTTTTTCCATACAATTTGATGATTTGACGTGTCAATTAGATTCCTTTACGCTGTTCAATATTTCAGATATAAATGTCTTTGTTTTTCTAAAGCTTATTCAGCAGCACATGCATTGTATAGTGCCATTTTGCTACATTCTATATAAAGACAGTAAAACAAAATTAAAAAAAAACCTTTACTTCCACTTAAAGTGCCACTCGAGTCAAAAGTAAAAAAAAAAATATAGCCAATTAAAAAATAAAATAAAATGCAGCTTATGCTACAATACCCACTTTCAATCTGGACTTGCACCTTGCAGTATTCTTACCAGTAGGTGTCTCCAGTCTTCTGAGTTGAATAATGGCCATCATAACTCAACTCACTTCCTCTAAATGTAGGCTGTCATAGACCTGCCTCAAGCCTATGACTGGACAGTTATGGAGAAGCAGCACAGTGATGAAATCATCTATCTAGCTCTCCGCTTTCTTCTCTTATCAGCATGCTTCTTGACAGCACAATAATTGGTTGCCTCCTTGTGCAGCTTTTTCCTCCCCCACTCTGCACTCTGCTGTACATGTACTGCAGAGGCTGATACAAGTGAAATTAAAGCTAGACTCCAAGAATTCAGACACTTTGATAAATGTGCAGGCACACTATGATTTAAGTCCAAAGAGGTGCATTCCACCCCATAGACTTATTTCTTTAATTTAGATCTGACAATTTTATGGCAGTCCCAGAGGATAGTTATCAGTACACTTTGGGGCTCTGTGGGGAGAGACACTGTGTTTTCACACACAGCATCTCTGCTCACTCTTCCCCTCTGCTGCTTATTCACAGAAGTGTTTGCATTTTGTGAGTTCACATACAGTAGCTGCATGCAACTGCAGGTTCTGAGACCAGAAGGTCCAGCATCAGAGCTCTGCAACTATAGCAATAAAAATCCTTCTGGAGCTCCATATAACTGTATGATGTAAATTAAAGAGATAAGTCCATGAGGTTGCATGCATTTTGTTGGACTTAATTCATAGTATGCCTGCACATTTATCAAATGATACCCTGGAGTTCAGCTTTAAGATACTGTTTGAATTAAACAAAAAAATATGTATTATTTAACACTGCAAGTATGTTTTATAGGGTAACACAATGCAAAAATCAAGACTTTACAATGGTAGCTCACACGAAACAGGTTGAAATAAGCTTGTGCCAACACAGAATAAACAGGTCAACGAATGCTGATCACTAATTGTATAATATAAGGGAAACATTCTGATTGTACAATAGGTACATGTATATCTTTTCTTATTACATTGTCAATTTATATTAGCTATAATGATTGCACTTTATTTTTCTTTCCATCAGGGATTTGCTGTAGTCTAAATTACTGCTATTTTAATCAAATGTGAATAGTTTACACAAAGGAAATAAATATCACTTTGTGTGATTATTTCATGGGATTGAATTTTCTAGTCTTGATAAATCTTTATCTGGGGATATTAATGTCATAGTTTTTCACCAGTAGACAAAAAAAAAGAAATTGTGTGTGATTGATTCCTGTCTGTTACTGTTTTTTTTTTTCACTTGCTACAAAAACATTTCCTTTTAACCTTCTTCAATATCAATGTGCATAATTTTACAGTGATAGATGTGAAATTAGCAGGTAGGGAGGTATTGGCAAACACAGCTACTTCTTTACACAATGTATTTTCCTGCAGTGTGCTTATATTACCTGAATACCTTTGCAGTTAAAAATAGGATTTCAATAGGTATCTATTAATACTTGAAAAATGTGAGTTTCTATATCTAAGTTCAATTATGCTATGTGAAATCACTAGAAAGATAGTTTGGTGTCACATAGGGGCTAATTCACTATATCGCGAATATGCGATCGCGTGACGCTTAAAAATAACGCACATTTAAATGGGAATAGCTGATGTCAATTGGGCTTGAACCTGCAGAATCCATTGAAGGTTTGTAGGAACATGATTTGCTTGAAAAAGTGTATGGAAACTACCGCAGCAAAATGGAAAGCATAATGCTGCGTACAATGCAAGGTGTGCTGATGACATCTGTAGGATCCGAACCCGGAGCTGTAAGCTTTGAACGTATCGGAATAAATCACTACGCTATAGTGTTGACTGCAACCAGCCAGTAAAAATACATTTACTAATCTTGTATTCTCTTCATTCTCTACAAACTAACTGTGCCCATAGTGCCCAATATGAATGGCACTTAGTGCCACCTACAGATGCCACCCTAGACCACCAGGGAATGGGCCCCTTTATGTACATATGCCCATCAGTGCCCCTATCAATGTGTACCAGTGCCCCTATCAGTGCATACCAGTGCCACATATTAGTGCCCACCAGTGCCACCTACTAGTGCCCACCTATCAGTGCCCATCAATGCCACCTAACAGTGCCCAGTGCCGCCTATGAGTGCCAATCAGTGCCGTCTATGAGTGCCCATCAGAGCCGCTTATCGGTGTCCATCAGTGCTTCTTATCAGTGCCGCCTAACAGTGCCTCATCATTAGTGCCACCTCATCAGTGCCAATCAGTACTGCCAGATCAGTGTCCATCAGTGTAGCCTCATCAGTGCCCGTCAGTGATGGAGTAATTTACTTATTTACAAAGTTTTGTGACAGAAATAGAGATTTTTTTTTTCAAAATTTTCGCTCTTTTTTTATAGCGCAAAAAATAAAAACTGCAGAGGTGATCAAATACCACCAAAAGAAAGCTCTATTTGTGGGAACAAAATGATAAAAATGTTGTTTGGGTACAGCATCGCACAACCGCACAATTCTCATTCAAAACGCAACAGCACTGAAAGCTGAAAATTGGTCTGGTAGGAAAGTGTTCTAAGTGCATAGTATTGAAGTGGTTAAATAACATATTTTTCTTTAGAAATGTTATTATTGCTGTAGCATGTTCTATACATTGAACAGAGGTGCCACTTTACAGGCAGACTCCCCAGGCCTGATATTTAAAGGAATTTTTCATTTTCATGTTTCAGTAATTTTTATTGAATTTTAGAAAGGTTAACAAAGTAGTAAGTACATTACTGATTTGAACAAAATCTCAACAACTTTTCGACAAGGGATACATAGGAAAGACTTCCGGAAGTTGCACAGGTTTTTACTCTCGTGGTGTGGGTCCACGCATCAGATATAAATGTACATTCCACCAATCCCGTTGGCTTATAAGGAGAAGTCAGGGTTCGGAGGCCCAGGAAAGCTGGAGCATACCCGTATAGCCTTCCAGGACCTTTGTTGTAAATTAATTATTTTAGGAAAACTTTCCATAACAGTATGTTTAGGTAAGTGGCTATACCATAATGAAACCGGGGAGGGAAAAAGGGGCTATAAGCTCGGCATGGGTAGTGGTAAGTGTCATACTTCTGTGCCTGGGGAAATTTTTCAGTCCTATGTTATAAACTGAGCGCTTCAGACATTACCCCATCTAACGGCAAATCCGGGTAAAGCCTAGCTGCCCAATCCCCCAATCTCTCTCTTCAGGGAAGCCCCATCTGATATGCTGGTGAAGTCTGAGGGGACAAGAGGGGGAGGGCCCCCAAGCCTCCAGCACCCCTAAAGGGAACGCGCTGTGCCCGAGGCGGTGGCCCCCTCCCTCCACCCCCCACCTTGTATGGGGACATCAGGAAAGGTCCCGACGCAATAAGGGATCAGTATGATAAAATTTACTCAGCACCAACGGGTATGGGATGGGCCATGGGACTCTCAAGCCTAGGGGCGAAACCCCAAAAACTGCCCAAACCTGTGCTGAAGAGAGAACTGAGTGAGATAGAGAAAGAAGAATAGAAAAAAGGATAGAAGAAGGGGAAATAGAGAAGTCCAGAATAAGAGGGAGTAGGGTGTTGAGCCTACGGGAAGGTGAAATGCCAGGTATGAAGGAAATGCTTACATGTGTAGCCCAAGGTTCCCAAATTGCTTTGAATTTAGATATGCTAGAATTTAGGATGCTGGCAAGTTTTTCCTGAGACATCAGCCAGGAGATTTTGTGTTTTGCAGCTTTAAACAATATGCGCTGCTTTTTCCAGGCTTTAGCAATAGTGATCTTGGCCCCTAATAGCATATGGTGAATTAATTTCTGGGTGGGCCTGGATATCCTTGGAATGTGTTTGTTTAGTAGAGCAATGTTAGGGGACCTTGGGATCTGGTAACCTGTTACTTGTTTCATGAGATTGAATATTTTCGACCAAAATGGTCGTAATATGGGGCATTCTCACCATACATGGGCCATGGTACCTGTGAGCTGACAGCCTCTGTAGCATAGAGGATCTGCCGATGGGTAAATCCTGGCCAGTCTTGCTGGAGTGAGGTACCATCTCAAGAGTACCTTTAGGCTGGATTCTGAGACAGAGGTGTTAAGGATACCCTTGAAGGATTTATGGAAAGCTTTCTGCCATGTTTCAAGATCCCATTGAAATTGGAAGTCCGATTCCCAGTTTGACATATAGGCAGATTTGACCTTGGGGAGGGTAAGTGCTTCGTAGATAACAGAGATGCCACCCCTTTGTTCGACAGGCTGATCACACCACAGTTGGTAAGATGTGAATCTAGGGGGGAGAGGTTTTTCACTCCAGATTTTATGCAGAAATTTGGCTGAACCAGAATCGTTCAGAATCAGGGAAATTCAGTTTGCTGATGCAGTATCTTAAAATGACTGGGCCCGTGGCGGTAAAGAAGTGTCCTATCCGGTAAAGCCCTTTATTTAGCCACCACTGGAAAGGTTTAATGTCCATCCCTGGAGGGAAGTCTGGGTTGTGAAAAAGGTGAGCTAAGGGTTTGCTGAAGGATACTAGGGCAGACAAATGGCGCAAATTATCCCACATAGCAAGCGTATGGGAAAGAGTTGGGGCCATCATTGGGGGTCTGTTTTTGGGGGGGCACCATAGAAGAAAGTCTAGCGTGTGATGTGGCGTTGCTTGCCTCTCTATCAGCACCCAATCTGGTTTCTCAAATTTATTATACACTACCGAGGGTTGCACTAGTCTGGCGGCTAGGTAATATTTATGAAGTTGGGGTAAACCTAGGCCTCCCTTGCGTCTGTGATGGAAGAGGGTTTGTTGGGGGATCCTGTATCCCTTGCCCCCCCCCCCAGGAAAATTTGAGAATTTTGCTTTGGAAAGATTTGAGGTGGTCTCTTCTAATTGGAATGGGTAGAGAGAGAAAGAGGTAGAGAAGTCTGGGCAAAAGAGTCATCAAATTAATGGAGAGAGGGGACAGCCCTGTCTGGTACCTTTTTCTATAGGGAATGGCTTGGAGTAATAGCCTTGAAGTTTTATTAAGGCTTGCAGATTAGAGTAAAGGGCTTGTACTAGGCCTAGAAAGTGCTTGCCAAATCCTCAACCCTCTAGCACGGAGAGTAGGTAGGGCCATGAAAACCAAATTGAATTGAGGGATAGTAACATTCCTTTTTGTTTAATTCCATCAACCCAATTAGATTGGAGAATGGAGACAATGTTAACAGCCTTTCTAATTTGGTCCGGGCCCTGTCTGCCAGGAATGAAACCTACTTGGTCTTGGTGAATGTAGGATCTGATGAACGAGGCTAGGCGGTTGGCAAGGAATTTGGTTAAAATTTTAAGGTCATTATTTATGAGGGAGATCGGTCGATAGTTGATAACTTCTTCCGGGTTTTTCTCTGGCTTCAGAAATACTGTGATGTATGCTGTGTTTAGGTGTGTCTCCAAGGGTTCGTCCTTTGTTTTGGCGTTGAAGAATTTCGCTAAATGTAGGGCTAGGGTATTAGCAGCTGCTTTATAGTAGGGAACTGATAGACCGTCGGGGCCTGGGGCCAATCACTGCTTGAGACCCTTGATGACCTCCAGGACCTCCTCCTCAGTGAATGCTGTGTCCATAATTTCCTTGTGTGCTGTTGAGAGGGAGGGGGCTGGGATGCCATCAAGGAATTGGGAGATGTCCGCTGAATTTTCTTGGTGGGAGGCGCTGTATAGTCTTGTGTAATAATTTTGAAAAGCACCCAGGATTTTACCAGGGTTAGAGGTGGGGGGGTTTCCAGGGGTTCTTATCTTAGGAAACAAATTGTATTTGAAATGGGGGGTGAGTTTAGCTGCAAGCATGGGGTCCATTTTATTCCCCTGTGTATAGTACTTGTTCTTACTCCAACAGATGTTTTTCCCTGCCTTTATTGTGAGGGCTACGTTTAATTACAATCTTCCTTTTATTTGATACTTTTCATTCTTTTTTCACAAAACAAATAATACATTGTTGCCATACATTTTCACAACACAGAGCAAGTTGTACTTTACATTCTCTATCTACCTCATGGGATCTGTTTTCCTAGTAGGGGTGCCTCTAATCCCTATGAGGTTTCTCGGTTAGTTCTTATTACCTTTTATAAACGTAATATCTTATCTCTTTCAATATTAATCATATCTATTGTTCAGTCTGTATTGCTTCTCTCATTTCGTCAAAAAGAGAAAAGAAAAAGAAACATCAAGAGAGAAGAAACCTTCCTCCTACCGTTGTGTATGTATGACCATCCATTCAATCATTCAAATCACAACAACATAAAACAAAAAAAAAAGGGGGAAAAGAAGGGGAGGGAAAAAGTTCCTATCTTTCTCTTCCCTTGACAGATATTTATTACAGATATTGTATAACTTTTGCTGAGGTACTGAATCTCTCCCATTGTTGCCATCTCTTCGGAGTTGTATATATGCCTTTTTCCTCTATTAGGATACTTTTGTCTATATCCTGTATCACGTTCATTTCACATATCCACCCCCCCCCCAATGAGGGGTTATCTGTTTTATGCCAGTTACGGGCTATTATTGTTCGTGCTGCTATAAGCATATATCCCAAAATATCCTTACTTATAGTTTTTATCGAACCTGGAATAATTGATAGCACTGCCATCTTAACATTTAACTGCAACGTTGTATCGGTAATGTCTTGATAAATATTAAAAATCTTATGCCAAAAATTTTTTACCGGTAAACATTTATACCAAATATGGGCCATAGTGCCTCTTTCTTTCCCACATCTCCAGCACATTTCTTGGTTATCATTATTCATTTTATGCAAATCTACTGGACATCTGTACCATCTAGTCATTATCTTATACCCTCTTTCTTGATGTTTAGCAGAGACCGATAGCTTATGTATTACTCCAAGCGCTTTTTCCCATTCCTGTATAGGAATTTTCATCTCCAACTCCGTTTCCCATTTTTTAATATATATTAATTCTGTTATCGGGTTTTTAGGTATTAATAACTTGTATATAATTGATAGCCCATGTAATGGTTATGCTCTTGTATAAGTAATTGTTCAAATTTAGTTGTTGGCCTATTTATTAATTCTTTCTGTTGTAAATATTTAATAAACATATTTAATTGGTGATGTTGTACCCATTTAGATCTACTATCTATACCCATATCTTCCAGTGGACAAATTTTTCCTTCTTTCATTGTTTGAATGATTCTCGTATTGTCCATACTACACCATTTAAGAAATGTCTGGGCTTTTATTGCTGGTAAAAATTCAGGATTGGAGAATAAAGGGGTCATTGGTCCTATATAGGAGGATATGGATTCTTTTCGTAAAACTATATCCCATATTTTCAATGTTGATGCATCTAAGAGGGGCAGATCTTTCATTTTAGGTCTAAAACACGGTTCAATCCAAGGTAACGACTTAAGTTTAAGTGAGGTGATGTCTTCTTCTAATTTCACCCATTGTTTGGATTTTCTATTATGAAACCAATCCAATATCCTCACCATGGATGCTGCTCTCGCATATGCCATAAAATCTGGCAATGCCAGACCACCCTCTGCTTTTGTTCTAATTAGGATTTCTCTTTTTATTCGGGCTGGCTTGTTAGCCCATATAAAGCTATTAATTGCTTTACGGAGTTGTTTCATGAGGTTAATAGGTGGACTTATCGAGATTGCTTGAAATACATACAATATCTTTGGAAGTATATCCATCTTTATAATGTTTACTCTACCAAAGAGGGAGAAAATTGGTTTATTATATTTTTGTAATGATGTTATAACCTTATGAATTATAGAAAAAAGGTTCATCTCCATCAGTTTTGTTAGGTCCTTGGGAATATGTATTCCCAGATATTTAATGGCTCTCTCCTGCCATTTAAAAGGATAATTTTCTTTAAAACCTCAATAAAAATCATTGAAACTAAAAGGATAATTTTCCTGAAGAAGTTGTTGAGTTTTTCTCGGTATTGAAATATTTAATACTTCTGTTTTATCATAATTAACCTTAAAGTTACTAATTTCTCCAAATCTCTTAAGCTCTTTAATAAGATTAGGTAAGGTCACCATTGGATTGGTTACATAAATCAATAGGTCATCTGCATATACTGACATTTTATAGCTATTTTCTTTTATTTGAATTCCCTGAATATCTGTGTTTTTACGAATAGCCGTTGTTAAGTGTTCCATTATTATCACATATAAAAGAGGGTATAAAGGACATCCCTGACGAGTCCCATTTGAAATCATTATAGTGTCAGAGAGAATTCCGTTTGTACGGACTTTAGCCTTGGGATTAGCATATAGGGCCATTATTCTCTGAAGTATTTTAGGTCCTAAACCTAGTTGTTTTAGTGATTCTTCCATAAAATCCCAGCCTACTCTGTCAAATGCCTTTTCGGCATCAATTGACAGTAGACAGGCTGGTATAGCTCTCTTCTGCGCATACTCTATTAGTGATATTGTTTTCATTATATTATCTCTAGCCTCTCGACCTTTAGTAAATCCAACTTGATCTAGATCGATATGTTTTGGTAGAATAGGTGTCAACCTATTTGCAATAATTTTAGAATATAGACGTAGATCAATGTTGGTTAAAGATATTGGACGGTAATTACTACAAATTGTATGATCCTTGTCCGGTTTGGGAATCAACGATATGTGTGCCTCCATGTTTTGTGGGGCAAATGGTTGAGAGGCTGAGATTGAGTTAAAGGTTTTTTCCTAATATTGGTATCAGTATCTCCCTAAACATTTTATAGAACCGAGGAGTGAATCCTTCTGGTCCCGGGCTTTTGCCCGGCACCAGTGATGATATTGCTTTCCGGATTTCTATTTCTGTAATATTTTTATCTAGTTCTTCTCTTACATCATCAGGGATGGTGGGTAGGGCTGTATCTTTTATATATTGTTGTTTTTCTTTTTGATATTCTTTTGAATCCTTTTCAGGTGCTTGATTGGCCAAATTGTATAGTTTTGAATAATAATCTTGAAATATCTTGGAAATTTCTATGGGATCATATGTATGTTCTCCTGATGCTTTTTGGATTTTTGTTATAGAAGTTATAGGTGATCGTTGGCTTAAAGCCTTGGCCAGAAGTCGGCCCGTTTTATTCCCATGTTGGAAAAAAGGGGTCCGATTTTTATCCCTAATCCATAAGGATTGCTCATTTAATAAGTTCTGTAACTAATTTCTTTTATTTGTTAATGCTACTATCCTTATGGAGGTTGGGTTTTGTTTGTGTTCCCTTTCTATTTTCGTAATTTCTTTTAATAAATTCTTTATTCTGTTATTTTTAATTGCCTTAAGTCTAGTACCATGTTTAATATATATGCCTCTTAATACACATTTCAGTTTTTCCAATTGCATGGGTTGAGATGTTGGATCGTCCTTATGGATTCCAACAAACTCCGTTATTGTTTGGCGGATCTCTGTCTCACATTTTTCATCCTTCAATAGATTATCTTTTAATCTCCATGTCCATCCTATTCCTTTGTTTCTTAGTATAGAAATTCCCCAAAAAATTGGGGCATGGTCTGACCATAGAAAGCTTCCGATGTCTGCGTTTGGTGACATTCTCAGTCCCATTTGGCTCATACGAAAAAAGTCCAGTCTATGATATGTGTTGTGTATTCTAGAGTAATAGGAATAATCTCTTTCTTTTGAGTGTAAAATCCTCCAAACATTGACTAATTGATGTTCTCCTAATAATTGTTTAAATTTGTTCAGTTGGTGTTTACTTTGGTACGAGCGGTATGCCGAGGAATCTACTTCCTGGTTGAAGACAAAATTAAAATCGCCCCCAATCAGGACTGTTCCCACCGCCTTCCCTATAAGCTCACTAAGAATTTCTATCCCAGTTTTAATTTGATCATGGTTCGGTAAATATATATTAATTATTGAAAACATCTTACTGTATATCATGATCTTTAACAGTAATGATCTCCCATCTCTTCCTTTTACACTATCTAAAATTTGGTGTGATAGGGATCTATGTATCGCAATAGATACTCCTCTAGATTTGGAATATGGAAATGAATCGTGAATCCAGGTAGGGTAATATTTATTTTTTATTTCTGGTATATTAACAGTGCGGAAGTGAGTTTCCTGAAATAGAATAATGTTCACTTTCTCTTTTTGAAGAAAATTTAAAATTTGTGATCTTTTGGATGGGGAGTTCAGTCCTCTAACATTAAAAGAGCATATTTTCATTGAATCCATAAAGGAAGGAAAGAGGAAGAAGAGAAAAAAAAAACTCACACTACAACACCAGTCACACCTCTTACTATTACCTAATTAACTCCTCTTGAGTCTTCCTTACTTTCGTAAGTCCCCTATATAGGGGGGAGATGAGTCGCTGCACAACTGTTCACCCGGTGAGATCTATATTACACCGCCATTCCAAATACCTGCACCCAAGGTAATATCTACATGTCTGTATTCCCCTACTGCCTCTCCCCCCCCCCCCAAAAGAGGGGGGGGGGACAGTTCACCGGAGGGAGGGAAAAATAGAGAGAAAAAAAAAAAAGACAAGAAAAAAATGGAAAGAGACCCTCATTTTCAGGGGGGCACCCTGCCAAACTTCCCTTTGTGTCTTTCTATATATTATTCATTTTATACATCTTTATACTGTGCAAATAAAACCATCTGTGACATAGTGACAAAAAAAAGGGCTACGTTTAGTTCCAATCTGGCCTGTTTAGAAAGAAAAAGACATTTAGTCAAATTGGGGCCTCCTTCATAGAAAGGGGGGCTCCAAGGACTTTTAAGGTGCTCCTCATTCAATTTAATGAAAAATCACAACACAACAAGAATATAAAAAACATCAGAGATCAATTTATTTGGTACAATCTTATAAAAAAAATCCATGTATACAAAAATATACATGAATGGAAATATCAAAATTTAAAACAACCAAAGACAATGACCAATCTGGCATGGTCAAGTCGTGCAAGTTTAGGAGGTGAGGGATGTTTTTTATGGTCGGCTTTTAATGCCATGTAGGTTTCCTCCAGTTTCTTAATGGAAGCCTTTCTTTCTCTTTTAACCTGGGCCGCCATCTTGATGATCCTTCCACTTATGAAAGCCTTGTGGGCAACCCACAAAGTCTCCACAGAGGTACCATCTACATTGTTGTGCACAAAGTATTCCTGGAGACATTTAATTATTTCTGTAACTCTAATGGGGTCAGCTAATAGGGATTCATTCAGTTTACAGTTAGGTGAATGAGAGTTTTGGGAGTGCTGCCGGATAGAAAGGGTCACTATAACATGATCTGACAAAACTGTGTCGTAAATGCGGGAGTTGTGAAGGTTGGGAATAGTGGATGCGGGGGCCAATAAATGGTCTATACTGGCATAGGAGTTGTGGGGGCTGGAGAAGTGGGTATAATCCAGTTTAGTGGAGTTTAGTTCCCTCCATACATCAACTAGGTTATGCGAGTGGAGCAATTTGGCTATTCAGAGACTAGCGTTAGTGGGTCGTAGCAATTGATTCCCAATAGGTCTGGACTTGTCTAGGCTCTGGTCAAAGGCAACATTGGAGTGTCCTCCAAACAGGACCGTTCCTTCTAGCAGAGGAGAGAGGGCATCTAACATGTGTTGAAAGAAATGGGCTTGTCCCTTGTTGGGGGAGTAATATGATATCAGGGAGTAGATCTGTCCCCCTATAGTACCCTTAACTAGAATGAATCTACCTTCTTTCAAGTGAGAGATCCAAGTAAAGTCGCAGGATTTAGAGAAGAGGATCACCACTCCTCTTGTTTTGCTTTCCGCATTTGCGAGATAGAAGTGGGGGAAGTGGGAGTGTATATATTTTGGATTGTACTGCAGTGGGAAGTGGGTCTCTTGTAGCATAAGAATATCTAATTTAAGGGATTTATAGTGGTCAAAATGTTTTCTTCGTTTGAGGTGGGAATTTAGGCCCTGCACATTGTGCATAGCCACCCTCATATCTGAAGTCACTTACCCTCACATGTCTCCAACTATGAGTGCTTTTCGGAATCGGGGCAGTAGTATAGATCAGAGTACCGGTGTCTCTTGGGCCTGTGGTAGCATGGTTGGCTACAACAAGTAAAATAGTGTTAGTAAGCATTGAAGTATAATGTATGGTCCCAAGGGAGGGAGGAGACCAAAGGAGATAGAAGAGGGGGATGAGAGGGGGAGGAGAAGTGGGGAACAAGAAAAACTGAGAACTTCTCCAATCAAAGGGAGTGTTATCTGGGGGGGAGAAGAAGCCCCAGGTATCCCTAACCACAAGTTGGTGGGGTCTGGCCTAGGAGACCAAACAGCCTTTCCCCCAGCGACCTTAGGGGTTCTGGGGAAAAGGAGGAGGTGCAGGGAAACCACCCTCCGCCAAGGAGCCCTGAGTATGCAAGAGTGTTAAGCTGAAGGACACTGAGTCTCGATAGGCTAGAGCCCTCGGGGTGAAGACACCCCCTGGCAAACTCGGTCTGGGTCAGGGACCCCCCCTAGGAAACCAAGAGGGGGTCCCCCATCCAAAAAACACACTAAACATTTTTTAGAGAATAGAGTCACATATAAGTCTAAAAGCCGTCCTGCTGAACCGTGTCTACCCTAAGAGCATTTTGGTAGATTCGATTGCAGGTCCTTGGAGGTTGTATCAGAAACTCGCCATCTTCAAGTTCATTTTTCAGCAGGACCAGGCTTCTGTTCAGAGGCGTAAAGCTGAGAAGGATAGAGAAACCTTGAATTGCAAATCATTCGGCAGTGAGACTTGAAGACATATGGGCCAAATCCGGAGATTGAACTTCGTTATAAATTGTCAAACCAACACGGAACCTAACCCAAAAATGAAGAAAAACAAACATAGGGAAAGGAACGAAGAGGTAGAGGGGGATAAACCCCTATCCATAGTGCCAGTAAAGTCCAAGTCCAAGTTTAAGTTCAGCTGGGTTGGTTCACGGAGGGCCGTTATTCCTGGATCTCTTTCTCTTTGCCTTCATCCAGAGAGGGGTCCTCGGACTTGTAGGGGAATTCCTCTTGGCTGAGGCTGGGACATTGCTGTCAGAGTCTTGAGATATCAGCTTCAAGTGGAGTAAAAGCTTTTCTCCCTCCTGGAAAGTGGAGAAGGCATAGTCCCTGTCTTTAACCACTTGCCCACCAAGCCTGTTTTTTGGGTTCGGTGGTTACGAGTTAAAAACATGTTTTTTTGCTGTAAAATTACTTAGAACGCCCAAACATTATATATTGTTTTTTTTCTAACACTCTAGAGAATAAAATGGTGGTCATTGCAAAATTTTATGTCACACCGTATTTGCGCAGCGGTCTTCCAAGTGTGCTTTTTTTTAAATAAATTCTTTTTTTAGTTAAAAAATAATAAGCTTTTAAAATAATTGGAACAGGGGGGGCGTGTCTGGGCGGACTTCAGAGCGGACGCATAGGTGAGGAGTTCCGAGTGTGGCAGACTGAAGCCAGCTCCATCCTACCTCCGCTGCACAGGATTCCCCAGTAGGACCGACCAGCCAGCTAAAGCAGGCACTAGGCGCCCGCTGCCATCTTGCTACACCCGCCAGCAGGGAGAAAACCTCTCCAGCAGCCTCCGCGGTAAGCCACGCACCTCGCAACCTTCACCCACAGCACCCCAACAGTTAGGGGGAACCCAGCAGGATACAGCCCGTACCTTAAGCCCTGCACCCAGCCCCAGAACGGACCCAACATACGGCGGCCGCCGCCATCTTGTGGCCTAAACAGGCCGGTTCTCTGACACTGAGCCAGCATCAATTATTGCACGCTCACCCACGGATTGAGGGTCTCATGAAGTGAAGTGGCCTTGCTGACACGGCCACATTACCCTTCCCATAGCCTGGGTGTGAAAACTGTAACAGGGGGCAATTATTGGTATCAACTTCAGCCACCACCACCTTATGGAACCCCCCACACGCTTCTATACCCAGACACTCTGGGACTAGCTTGCGGCCTAAACCTTCTTACTAGGCTTGCTGAGGTGTGATCTTCCCCAAGGCTTACTAGCCCGGACTGTGGCCTGCCCAGGCCTGCCTATTACCCTGCTAAGTACTACTTCTACCACACAACTACATCAGTTAAAATGTCCGCCTGAAACCCTGCCACACTGGGATTGAACTGGCCGCCTATCTACGGTTGTACCTACAGTCTGCCATCTACTAGTTGCAACAATTCTCTCAGTCATACAACCCCCTAGGGGGTAATGTCTCCAAGCAAAAAATTGGGCATTAAAATGAAATCTAAAACGATACGTGAAGCCCTCACACAAGCCGCCCTTAAAATGGAGTCACAACCATCTCACCAGATGACCTCGGAACCTGCCCCACAACCTGGGTGCCATCATACCCCACCACATGTTAGCGACCATTCCAGGGCTATCATACCAACTACCAATGCTGCCCCAGTATCTCTCCAACACACGGAACTCCTAAACCAGTTTGAACAGATGCTGCAGAGGGCCCTACAACATACATCTGATTTAATCACAGATAAGCTGAGAGGAGAGATTCGGGAGGTTGGCCGTCGGACCTCAATCCTAGAAGAGAAAACAGATGACTTACAAATGATCACTGCCAACCATGAGGAAGACATAGAAGCACTAAAGTCAAAAAACGCCACCCTCCAGGCCCGTTTGGAGGAATTTGAAAACAGGGCCAGAAGGTTGAATATACGAATCAGGGGCATTCCTGAATCAGTCGAAGATCTTCAGTCCACAATTACGGCCCTGTTTCAAGAACTGGCCCCCTCCATTCCTATTGATAGGTTAGAAATGGACCGTATTCACAGATCATTAGCTCCACGTAAGGATGAGGGCCCTCCCCGGGACATCATCACAAAATTGCACTTTTTCCGCACCAAAGAACAACTCATGGAGGCAGCCTGCAACAAGCATAATCTCTCATTCCAAGGTTACAGATACCAGCTGTTCCATGATCTCTCACACCAAACCTTACTCAGGAGGAGAGCCTTGAAACCCCATCTACAAATATTGTAACAACATCGAATCACCTATAGATGGAGTTTTCCTTTTGCGGTCAAATTTGCCTACAAAGGTTCTTCCTTCCACTGCAAATCCGAATAAGACATTCTCTCGGCCTTACGTGAATTGAGACTTCCAATTCCGGACCCATCTCCAGACTCTTCCAAGAGACGTGCGACCTCTAATTCTCCAAGGAAGCCCCAGGACAAGTACGGCCCAACTTCCCGGATGGCAGCAAACAAAAGAAGTCGCCTTACTTACACTACACCAACCGAACAGATGGAATGAAAAAATTCCTTCCTTTCTGTTTATTACTCACCATGTCTCCTAGTTCAAGAAGGTCTACTGGTCCCAGCCACTAACACAGACACCCATGTTGTGGGTTGGGTAAACCTTTGATAGCTAATTGTTTCTCTCCACAGGTACGAACATTTCTGTTGAACTTGGAACCCAATGCTCCTATTAAGTAGGCTATATTACCCCTTTTGCCACATACAATAGCTCCTGGGGCTCACGAGACACTATAAGTGTGCGACAAACTGGGACCCTTCCTCCACAACCCTAATATGCATGTAAAGCACATATATGATGCATGGTGAGTTAAGCCCATCATGATGATGGCATAATTACAAATCTGTACAGGCGATCCCGGGCCTCGGAGCGTTACCTTGACCCTGATACCCCCTTAAAGGAGGTTGACTTGCCAGTTATAGGTTATGAGATGGACACTCGACCCTGGCCCTGGGATTGTCTCTACTGATTATGCTAGAATGGTGCAACCTCTTATATTAATGTATTTTGTTACAACTATTTACGTGAGTGGCTGTCCAGTTCCCAGTGACAGTCCACTGTCCCTCATTTGTTCCTTCACAAACGACCTGTGCACCGGGTTGATCGAGGGCCAGAAAATCCCTCGGTTGGCCACTTCTATCCTCCTTGGGATTTTCCTGCTCCTGGTTGGAGCACAACTGTCAGTTAATTCTTTACCACCCACGTGTTTCTGTTATCAAGTTGTATTTTTTTCAGTGACCAGTGTTATATTTGTATTTCCGACTAGAAACACATTATGTTAGTCATCATTTACCCGCTGCATTTACTTACCTCTCCCCATCCCCCTCCGCTCTTTTAATTTTCTTTTAATAACTTTTTTTATTTATTTATTTTTTTTTTTCTTTCTTCTTTTCTTTTCTTTCTCTATCTCCTTCGACTTATCTCTGGGGGAGGAACCCTCGGGAGCAGATCCTACTATACTGAACATAGTCCCACCCATCAACTCTCATGGCCCCACTGCGCGTCTTGACACATAACGTTCAAGGCTTGAACGAGCCAGTTAAACATAACAAAGCTTTTCGCACCTACGCATCAACCGAGGCCCATGTGCTTTGCCTACAGGAGACGCACTTCTCTACCCATTCTACTCCGAAATCCCTCGCGCACCAATACCCGCAAGTTTACACAGCCTCAGCGCCTAAGAAACATAGAGGCGTCCTGATTGCTTTCCACTCCACAACACCATTCACACTGCACACCAAGATAAAAGACCCAGAAGGCAGATTCCTACTTTTATCTGGCCTACTCCTAGACCAGGAAGTCACCATAGTCTCCTACTATGCTCCAAACGCTAACCCAATCCCGTTCCTCTCACATCTATTCCAACTTATAGACTCCCACAAACGGGGGACAGTCATTATCTGTGGAGACTCTAACCAAGTCTTATTCCCGGCCCTAGACAAATCCCTGGTACCCGCGACACCCGCACGCCTCTCATATAGGCAACTCTTGGAGTCCCACTCCCTAGCCGACTCCCGGAGAGAGCATAATCCAGCCAGACGCCAATACACACATTATTCCCACCCTATATGGGATAAGCCCGATACTTTCCTCGCCTTGGCACTCCGTAGAGCAGACTATACACCTAAACTATAAGGCTGAAGGTGGCCGCCAACGCATACACCAGCAATCCTCTGAAAATCTTAAATGTCTTCCGAAGGAAGCTTTCAGAACTTTACAGCGACTCATCCCAGCTCAACCAAACTGACCTAGATTCCCTGCTTGCAGATACCTGCCTCCCGTCTCTCACTCAAGACCAAAGAGCAGCCTTAGACCAACCATTGAGAGTAGAAGAAATAATAACTACAATTAAAACACTGAAACCCCACAAACGCCCTGGCCCAGACGGCCTTTCTGCCACCTACTATAAATTTTTCGGACATATTGGCCCCACTTTTTAGTGACCGCTTTTAACTCCTTCCTCAAGGGCAACCATTTTAGACCCGAGACTCTCATGGCTTCTATCTCCATGATCCCCAAACCTAACTCTGACAACACTGCCTGGTCAAACTACAGGCCTATCTCGATACTCAACCTAGACATAAAAATTCTCACCAAAACACTTGCAACCAGACTACTACCAATCATAGGCAAGCTAATAAATAGAGATCAAACGGGATTTATCCCCTCTAGGCAAGCTGGCAACAACATCCGCAGAGCTACACTCTTGGCATATGCGGCACGCACGAGACGCATCCCTGCATGCTTTCGCATGATATACGTAAGGCATTTGACTCTCTAGCCTGGCCTTATCTGCACTCGATCCTGCTTAGATGGGGTTTTGGTACAAATTTCCTCACCTGGATTTTAGCTCTCTACTTTAATCCCAAAGCCTACGTCACTTATTCCGGTTTGTGCTCCGACCCTTTCCCCATTCACAGAGGTACCCGACAAGGTTGTCCCCTCTCCCCCCTCCTATTCGCTCTGGCGATTGAACCGTTAGCAACCCTCATACGTGAAAATCCCAATATCACCGGCCTAGAGCTTGGAGGCCACCACCACAAACTCTGTCTGTTTGCTGACGAAGTATTGCTATTTATGACGTCACCACTGACATCAGCCCCAAACTTAATGAAACTATTAGCTGACTTTGGCCAGGTCTCTGGACTTCACATTAACCCCCAAAAATCAAAAGCTCTAAACATCTCCTTGCCACCTACCCTGTACGCCCAACTCAGGGAATCTCTCCCCTTTTCCTGGTCTGCAACACATCTCACCTATCTGGGCATTAAGTTCACCCCTAACCCAGCCGACCTATATGCTGCCAACTACCCCCACATGCTTGGTCACCTCACAGCTTTAATGTCCAAATGGACATCTCTTCCCCTATTACGGCTTGGAAGAATTACGGTCATTAAAATGTCCATCCTCCCTAAAATCTTGTATTTGTTCAGGGTTCTACCAGTCAATGTCCCACTGCACTACCTCAGAATACTGCAACGCAGGGCTTCAGCTTTAATCTGGGGTTCTAGCAGACCACGCCTACCCCACATACCCTTTATACCCCTCGCATAAGAGGAGGGCTGAGTTTTCCCAACTTTACCAAATATTACCAAGCCGCTCAGCTGGCTACACTACCCAAATACCACGCCACTAAAGAAATCCCCCTTTGGGTAGCCCTAGAATCAGTTGATCTCCACCGCAAACCTCCTCTGGCTGCCCACATTGCAGCGCTCTAATGTCACCAACCCAATCACCGCACATAGTTTGAGGGTCTGGCATAAGCTTAGGACGCATTTTGGCCTCCAATCCCCTCATAACCCTCTTCTCTCCTTCATGCATAACCCAAGCTTCTATCCAGCTTGGATGGCCCCGAACTACTTCTCTACCTGGACTAACGCTGGACTCCTACGTGCGCGCCATCTTTACAACATCGGCACCATCAAACCCTTTCAAGCCCTAGCGAAACACACCGTCTACCCCCCACGGAATTCTTCAGGTACTTGCAAATAAAGCACTTCTACTCGCAATACCCCCCGATAGATCTTCCCCATCATTATCGATATTTGAACAAGCTTGCCACTCTGACCCCCACAAACGGGGTCTTATTTCTGATATATGCTCTCTACTCTTATCCGCCCCTACAGCAGCACCTCCGACATATACTGAGAAATGGGAGAAGGATCTTCCTACCTATACTGATGACATAAACTGGAGCCAAATCTGGCAGGCCACCAAATCGGCCTCACCCAACATTGCTGCCCTAGAGGCCAACTATAAGGTTCTCACTAGATGGTACCTGGTTCCTTCTAGGATTTCCAAGTTCCACCCGAGATACTCCCCAGCATGCTTCCGGGGTTGTCCCGAACGGGGCACCCATATGCACCTTTGGTGGGATTGCCAGATAGTTCGCACCCTATGGTCATAAGTCTTCCAACTCCTATTTCATATCTTTGAAACACCACTAACATGGGACCCAGTTGTTGCTCTCCTAAACGGCAAACCACACAATCTAACTCAGAGGCAATTTAAACTGTTGCTTTTCGTGACAACAGCAACTAAACAAGTGATTGCCAAGGCCTGGAAAACTTCCTCGTTATCCATGATCCGGGTCCACCATCGGATCAATCAGGCTTTTGTACACGCTAAAACTGAGGCCATATACCTTGACAAATTGCCACAATTCCAAAGGCTCTGGCAGCCCTGGATTGACCGAGGATTGCCGGTAAACTTCGATTACACGCTAATCATCAACAATAGATAGAATCGCGACGATAACCCTTTAACAGAAGGGAATCGCAAGTCCGACGTCCCTCCCCTGGAGATCTCCTTTCCCACTGTCTCTTCGCTAATCTTCTCACTGTTTTTTTTTTTTCTTTCTCTCTCTTTTTCCTCCTCCCTACCCCTCCACTGACTGGACGCTGGTTTGTGGGCTCTGCGAGACCCTGGTCCCCCCATTTATGATGGGCCAACTGTCGGATCCCATCGGAAGGCCCACGGTCTCTGGACCCTATTAACCTCCCATGAGCTACCTCTAGTTGGCTTTTTGCCTTGAGCACATAAGGGTCTACTAGACTTTCTATACTAGCTGAATAATGAAGAAATCAGATGCTATCTTTGACTAATGCAAATCGCTTAGATTTAAGTTGTTACACAGTTCTAGTTGATTCCCATTGCCAGTACGCATATGCTATGCGCAGAAGCTACAGCCTCTGTATGTCTAGACTATATGCATCCATACTATCTTTTTAGTATACATACAATACTATAACTCCTTTTCTTTTTTATGTTCTGATGTATATTGAAAACTTCAATAAAATACTTCAACAGAAAAAATAAAAAAACAGTAAAGTTAGGCCATTTTTTTCCATATTGTGAAAGATAATGTTACGCCGAGTAAACTGATACCCAACATGTCATGCTTCAAAATTGCTTTCGCTCGCGGGATGGCGACAAACTTTGCAACTTAAAAATCTCCATGGCGATGTTTAAAAAGTTCTACAGGTTATCAGTTTTGGGTTACAGAGGAGGTCTAGTGCTAGAATTGTTGCTCTCGCTCTAACGATCGCGGCGATACCTCACATGTGTGGTTTGAACACCGTTTTCATATGTGGGCGGGACTTACATATGCGTTCGCTTCTGCACGCGAGCTCGCGGGGACGGGGCACTTTAATTTTTTTTTTTTAATTATTTATTTTGCTTTTTATTTTTTATTTTTACACTGTTCTTTTTTTAAAAAAAATTATCACTTTTATTCCTAGTACATGAAATGTAAACATTCCTTGTAATAGAAAAAAGCATGACAGGTCCTCTTAAATATGATATCTGGGGCCAAAAAGTCCTCAGATATCATATCTACAATAAAATGTAAAAAAAAAAAAATTTGAAAAAAATGACAGCAAAAAAAAAGGGCCCTTTAAGAGATGACTTCTGATGTCATTTCCGCCCCGCCATGTTATGGAGCCGCTCACTCGGCTCACAGACACTGGGGGGAGGGGATCAGAACATCTCCGCTGCTGCCGGGGCGGGTCCGATAAGCGGCAGAGATGACCGGAAAGCGGCGGGAGGGGGGCCGCTAAGACCACTTTTATCTTCTTCAGAATCGCCTGAAGAAAAAAATGGTATCTGGTATGCAGCTGCAGGCACCATTCAGATATCACCGCTGAAACCTGTTGAAAATCCTTTCTCGGCTTTCATCAAAGAAACTTGCATGAACGACATCATATAACCCTATATATATATCCATTAATTCTTATATTAAATTCCTAACCCTTTCTTTCTTTTTAAAATTATGATACATTATGTATCAATACTCCCAAATGTACAATTTATTATACATTCTTGTTATAACAAACTATCCAAATTCCCCAAGTTATGTGTTCTCTCGAATTTAATGAAATAAATTCTATGTGTATAATTCTGTATTAATATGTGTTCCTATAAAAATTAAAAAACCTAAATATAATAACTATAATGTATAGTATATCAAACTATCCTCATTATTACTGTGATAATAATTGTTCAAGTATCTAATAAACTTAAAAATATTATGTAGGAGAAAATATCAAATTTCAAATGTCAGCACGGAGTTACTTATATTTTTCCTATTATTTCAGTACCATCAACATTTTCAATATCTAAATACCCATAATATGCTCTTATTCATAAAAAAATTCAATAAGAATCACATCCAAACT